>JASXTE010000001.1:49973431-50190931 GCA_030280995.1 Hemileia vastatrix
AATTTACAAGATAATTTTACAGCTCTAAAATTTCACCTTCTCCTCTTTTTAGAAATATAGGTTAATTGTTTTCAATTCTTTATTTGAAATAAGATAATAAAACCTATAGATAAAATTAAATTATCTTTTACATTTAATGAATCAATATATTTCATACTTTCTAGAAAAAAATACCATATAAATCCTCTTAAATATTTTAATTATCAAAATTCAATACATGAATCATTAATTTTTTACTTAAATTAATTTAAACTGATAGTATTGTAAATTTCCAGTGAATATTAAAGCAGAAAATAAGTTAATAAGTTGACTTTTATTGCAATTTATTTTTTGAAAAATATTTTATGTTTATATTTTAAAAACTTCTATTTTTATGCATTGGAATTGATTTAAACTTAAAAATTTTGATCTTTTTTAAAGAATGTTTTAATAAGAGGTACCTGAAACATTTTTATTTAAAAGAGATTTTTTTCTTTTGTTAAAGTATATTGAGTATCAATAGGAGCACTGGAAACTATTTATAGATATTATAGGAATATAAACATAGCTGTAGAATTTTTTTCAGTCTATCAATTGAAAGAAAAATCATTCTATAAAAATTGAAGATAAAATGACAGCTATTTGAAATATTATTTTTTAAAAAATCTTAATTTTTTTATATTTATTCCCATAAATTCATATCATGTAGAAAAAATATTTCTGTTAAAAAAATATACTTAGACTTACATTATAATAACTTTTTTGAAATTTTAAGAAATGAAAAGAACTTCTCACAGTTTAACTAAGGTTGAGCCACAGTCATGCATAGGTTGTCATTGAGAGTTCATCTAAGTTCTATCAAAGCTAAGATATTTAATTTTAAAAAATTGTATGTATTTATTGAGATAAAAGATATTTAGAAATTAAGAGATCTCAGTGAGTTGTTTTGTTTACTGATTAAATTATAATACATATATTAAAAAACATTATACTTTTTCTTTCCCTGAGTTTTTAGTAATTACATTTTTTATTGTGGTACATATAGTAATCAGAAATAAAGAAATTAAGAAAAAAATAATAATTTTATCATTGTATCTTGCGGTAAATCTTCACCTGATGCCCATGATTTGTGTAGAAGATTTTTTTCACCTCACCAGCAGAACTCACATGTACATTCTAAGCTATGTTATCTCACCTAATGAGGCCTATGAAAATTGTTTGAAATTAAATCAAATTTTTTCGGTTAAAATTATTTTCTTAAATACCAATTTTTTTTGTCATATATATAATTATCAACCACATTACATAAAAATGTTTGAAAGGAAAATTATACTAATATTATATGGCTATTTTTTATATCATATTACTTCTCATTCTTTATATTACAATGTTTATAAATAATGATCAATACATCTGTAGGTTGGCTTATTTAACAATTGTACAAATCCATACACCATAATTCTAAAATAATTTACAGCTTTAGTATCCTATTTAAAATGCTAATGTATGTCTAAAACTACTTTAAAGTTAATTGTTTCACTTTATATATTCCATGTTTCAACTAATATTTTTGGCAGTTAACTCTGTTTTTTCACCACACAATATGGGGGGCATACTTGCTAGTAAGTCTGCAACCTTGGACCCAAACTCACCACAGATTGAACACACATTTAGCTATTGATAAAGGAACCATAAAATCAGGGATGAACACCACTCATAAGAGAATTTTTAGGTGGGTGTTCAAGTAGAGTTCACTATCGTTTCAGTCTGAGTTCAGTTTGAGTTCCATCTGAGTTCAGGTTAAGGACTTGCTAGCAAGTCTACCCCATATATTGCATAGTTTTTGCCCAAATAACAGAGTCTATTCTCCTATTTTCACACTCAGTTTGCACCAACCCCATCCCGTTCAATTCTATTAACACATGCTTGTCTTACCTCCTCACCCCTTTTTCTAACCTCCCAGCCTTATTGTATGCCATCCTCTTTTAATCCACATTTCACTCCTCCCAACCTCACCCCAACCCTTTTCTTCATTCAAAATACCTTGGAAACCCTTAATATTCCCTTCCAACTCTTTCCCAACCTTTTTTCTACCCCATATACCCTTTCTCACCCCTCTTTCCAGCCTCCCCAACCCTTGTAGCCCCATTCCACCCCTTTAACTTGCCTCCACAATCCTTAAACCTTGTTTAATTCCCTTTCAACTCAGTCCCTATTTCAGTATATAAAAAAGTGTTACTGAGGAATGGGGAGATAAGAAAACTGGAAGGAGAGTAGTGAAAAGTGGTGGAGAGGGGTGGAGAGGGAGAGGAAAATGTGGATAGGGGTTTAAAATGATGAAGAAGGGAGTTAAAAGGGTGGGGAGAAAGATGAGGGGAGGAAAAAGGAATATTTCAAAGGGAAAATAGTGGGGTATTCTTGAGAGGGAGTAAAAAAAGACAACAAAATAAGATAGTAATACAAAATAAATATACAAAAAATATAAAATAAATAAAATATGGTACAAAGAGTTGGCACAGAAATTCTTTGAATCCTAAAAATCCACAAGTCCTATATTTTTATTTTCCTCATATACTTAAATCAAATACAAATCTACATTTGAAAATTTTGAAAATTTTGAAGAAGAAGGGAAATAAATTTTAATAAATATTAGTATGAATTTTTTTTTGTTTACTAGTAAAATATAGTATTTTAATTGAATTTGAAAATTATATGTCTAAGTAAAGTCTTTGTGACATCATTTTTAAGATTTTTGCACCTTCTTTAGATATTTTAATGATTTATAATATTCAATATTATCTAGTCATAAAATAAGTATATAATTTTTTCAATTCTTGAAAATAATACAATAAATAATATAAATGAACAAAATAAACTTTCATGAACAAATTGACATATTTCAAATTATAGTTTCACCATGTATTTCTGGCCAAAGAAACTTATATAATAATGTCAGAAGGTATCTTGCCAGATCTATACATTTCTGTTCTTTTTTTAAAAAATTGCAAAAAAACTGCTTAAATAGTTTAAAATACGTGTTTTTCAGAATAATTTGGGTGTTATCTGGACTGTATTAAAAATTTCTATAAAAAATCTCATTCTTCATATCTCAAAATTAGTTCAAAGTATTATTACCTATGCTTCATTAAATGTTCAAGTTGTATTCATATTGAGTTCTCCAGAATATCAATATTTTTTATTGGTGGTTCCATCACTTATTCAATGTGAGCCAAAAAGATATGAATTAGGGTTCAAGGTTGTGGACTTTCTAGAAAGTCCACCCCCCATATTTCATGGTTAATGGTCTTATATAACCAGCTTTATCCATTTGAGACAGAACCGCCCCAGAAGTAATCTGACTAGAATGCGCTGCTAAATAAATCTGGCCTGCATCTTTCCCATAATCTAACTTTTTGTCACCGGAGGACCTACGCACAAGGTTGAGGATGTTCCTGAAAGTGAGATTAGAGATTTAGAAACTTCTTCAAAGCACAGAGGAATGATTCGAGGAAGTGATTCGAAGGTCACTCGAAGTAAGAGCTACAGGTTCGAGGTATGTTGGAGAAGAATTATAAGATAGTTTCAAAGGTAATAGGAATTCTTAAGATCTCACGAAGGGTTGAAAACTCAATTATCAAAGATTTAGGATTTAGAAATGATTATTGAGAAAATAAAAGAAAGATACAATAACAATGATTTAACTTAAAGATTTTACCACTATTAAATGTAAATATGTTTTATAATTTAATTATGAGGAATATCGAACCAAATACCCAACCCTTTTATATCCTTTATTCCTCCTCGCATTGACCTCCCTTTCATCGCACCATTCCCATACCATTGACCATTACTAACATACACTTAGACCCTCTTCGCTAAATATCCGTCCATGCTAAATTTACCCCTTTTTAATTAATTAACAAAACTTTTAATGAAAACTACTACTGTACTATTATGTTGATCCTAGCGCTGTGCGTTGCTTATTGAAAAGGAGACTAAGGCACCCTATTAGGAGATTGACTAATTTAGATTTAGAGTTTAGGCTAGCACAGTTAAATAGTAAGTACACAAAGGGGAATCGCAGTTGCTATGGAGAATTGCTTTCTGCGCTTCGAGTATAGATTTAGGACTCGATATTATTGATTTAATGAGCTGCTTTTTCCTCGAGTGTCACGTGGCGCGTGACACTTTTTTAGGATAATATCTTCTCTAACTAACCTCTTTACCCTAACAAAAGCCTCTTCACACATCTTCCTCCCACTCCCATTCAGCATCCTTCCTATTAAACATCTCAAAGGAGCATCCAATGAAGAAAAGTCCTTGATAAAAATTCTTAAATAAACACATATTCCTAAAAGCCCTCTGACTTTGGTCATATTCTTGGGTCTTGGCCAGGACTAAATTTTATTCACCTTCTTCTTTGACACAATTCTTCCCTCTCTTTATACCACGGAACCTAAGATTTCCTAAGCTGGCACAGAAAAAGAAAATTTTGAAACTGAAATATTTAAACTAGCCTCTTCAATCCTAAACAAAATATTCTTAGAGATAACAGCATATTCCCAGATATATTTTTGTATCCCTGGATTCTTCTTCAATACTTCATTACCATAATCTGTTGAATGTCTTTTTATTCCACCATAATCAATAAATATACCTGAATATTGTGGAACTTTTTCTTGTAGAATCCATGCCATCTGAGCTTGATAAAAGGAAACTGAATTTTTTACTCCTTGAGGTAATCTTGTTAGCTGTAGTCATCCAAGTCTCATATAAAAAGTTGTGAGAGGCCTTGAGTCCAAATATAACTCTCTTTCTGTCAGCCTAGGTGTTTCCAGGACTAAGTAACTCTAATGTTTAAAATAAGATGACCTTAAATAAATTAAGCTTATATCTTAAAAATAAGGTAAAAACACTTATATATATGCTTATAATACATATATATATAATTGTTACACTATTATATAACTTATAGTGGTTTAAATAGCTTATCCATAGCCTAATAATACTTATTAAGGTGTTAATGGAGTCATAATATATTTATCTTCAGTGATATTAAGTAATTTTTGACATACATAAGCTTATATGTATACATAAATCTCATATTCAGGGAAATATGCAGTATATTATGTATATTTAGGTCTATAATTGAGTTTTAGCCTCTTAATAGCCTATAAACTTTCTTTTTCTGCTTATTTTATGTCACATGGACGTATTCAGTGGATTCACAACACCAACAGAAGCATACACATCTATTTCAGGTGCATGTACTCAGTTTGGACAACTTAATCTGTTTTCTTGGATGGATATTCACAGATTTATGGGTTGGAAGGTAATTGCTGGGTTAATATGGATGCTTGGGGATGTCATTGGGGGCTTGGATATTTAATTTGTTTCCTTTATATGCTTTGGGTTTCATTTTATTCCTTTTGGATTAGTTTTTTTACTTGTTTCATTATGGTACCCACTTTTATCTGGATTTTCTATTTATGGTATGGGTCGGTGTGGCATTCCAAATCTGGGTAGGCTACTTAGGTGAAAATTTGATTGTACCTTGGTTGGAAGAAAATCATGTTGTTAGCAGGTGTTAATTTGGTTGAAGGGAGTTAACTGGATTTTTTTTGGGTGGATATATGGTGAATTTTGGAGGATTTATGGTGATTTTTGGAGGATTTATGGTAATTTTTGTAGGATTTATGGTGTTTTGGAATGGATATATGTTGTTATTCCATTGTTATTTGATGGTTTCATGAATTGGGTATTGGTTTTACTGGATTTTCTAGGGCTCTTTTGGTATTTTTGGTGGATGCAGTGTGCTCATGGAGTAGCCATTTTTTTTCTGGTGTGCTCCGGTGCGCTCTGGTTCGCTCCGGTGATTTTCCGGCGCAAAAGCGAAGTGTACTGGAAAAATTCTGTCATTGTGGAAAAGTTTGGTTATGGTGAAAAGATTAACTCACTCTGGAAAAATTAGCTCATTATGGAAAAATTAGCTCATTATGGCAAAAAGAGCTCATTGTGGCAAAATTTGCTCACAATGGGAAAGTCTGATCACCAGTGCAAAGTTTGGTCACTGCAGAAAAGTCTGGGAACTGTGGTAAAGTTTGGTCACTGTAGGAAAGTCTGATCACCAGTGCAAAGTTTGGTCACTGCAGAAAAGTCTGGGCACTGTGGTAAAGTTTGGTCACTGTAGAAAAGTCTGATCACCAGTGCAAAGTTTGGTTACTGCAGAAAAATTTGGCTATTGTGGCAAAATTTGGTTAGAATTTATCATGCTTGTTAGATCAATAGTTTATTGTAGATCCTATTCATGTAGGGTATTGTTGGAAAGGTCTGGAGGAGGAGAATCAGATAGAGAGGGAGAATCTTAGTCTTCTACATGTTTTTTGTCTTTTAGTTTCGATAACAAGGGTTTTTTTTTGATAATTAACAATATTTAACATATAACAACAATTATAATAAAAAATATCAACATATAGGGTACCATTGGACTGCTCACATCCTTGGTGACTCAAATTTATTTCTTTTCTTTTAAAATTTATAAAATATAAATATAATAAAGAACACACTTTAATTTTGGTGGGAAACTGGGTAAATCTTGGGCAGACCTTTAATAAGGCACCTTTGAACAGATCATTCCAAGGGTAGTTTCTGGGGTACTTTACTGTACTTTTCAGTCTCTGGGGCAAGTGTTGCGGCTTGTTCTAAGTATTTTCTATGACTATTATCAGTTTAATCTGGTATTAGGTATTTGTTTTAAGGTGTAATCATTTATTGCACTTATTTTTTTCTATATTATAGGTTTCCAACACTTTCAAAGTCTTTCTCTCAGATTTTCCACTTATCCAACTCTTCAAGCAGATCTTCAAGCTTAGTTAATTGAATCTTACATTTACTTAGAGGGACAGGGATTTCTTTTGTTTTTCCGACTCCCTTGGATTTTGCCTGCAGCAAGGTGACTGTAGGAGTCTACTCTACATCGGTCACCATGGAAAATCTGGGGGTGAACTGCTAGCAATCCCCTCTCTTTGAACGCCAGAGTGTCTTTTATCATTCCAGGGTTATTCTCACTTTATAACAATATACAAAATTGTATTGGAAGTACATTTATTCTCAGATTGATTATAGACGGAATATCAACTTATTCCAAATTATGTACAAGTTGATCCTCCAGAACTTGATTTTGGTCCTCTGTTGAGCACAAATTGAGAAAAAATTGATATAACCTAAGCTTATGCATATATAATAATTCAGGATACTTGCTCTATTAAATTTTGTAATAAAATAAAATATTGATGAATTTATATAAAAAATAATTATTATGTAAGATATTAGATTATAAATTTAGGCATCATAGGAGAACACTTAATAGAACTTAATTATACTATGTGACACCTTAATACTTTATCACACAGTTTGAAACATTTAAAAAAAAAATTGTCATGATGGCCAATGAAATTTCTTGGACAGACACTTTCAAAATTAATACTGACCATAGTACACAAATATGAAACCTTGGCATCTATCCAATAAAAGATTTTCCTTCTGATAAATGGATTTTTCTCAGTTACTCCCTGTTAAAAAGTGTCCTTGTGAGGTTTGTCTGACCTTCAGGGGGATAATTTGGCCATATCAAACTACTTCTATTTCCATTATTGACCAAAATATCATCCTCATTTCCATCTAAAGAGTTGATCTCATCTGACTGTGGCTGATCAAGGGGGTACACCACAAGTTTAGCCAAAATTTTGGTGAACACTTTTTGATGGGTAGTGACTAACCAGTGCTTTTTAAAATTTTCCACCTGGAATGAGGCTAAACTTCAGGAGGATAAATTTATTATGAATACCAAATTAACTGAAGAATAGTTTTGCCCTAGCTACTCTGCATCATAAAAGTGTCCAACTGAGGTTTAGCCATAATTCAGGTAGACACTTTTGGAAAGGCACAGTCTGATGGGATTAATATCTATATATGGCAATAAGTATGAGTTTTTTATCAACATGGAACTAGAATTAATTTAATATGGCCAAAGTGTCCACCTGAAGTTTGTTCAAAATACAGGTGGAAATTTTCATGAGGATTACTTGATGAAATGAAGAAGAATTGCAACTACTTTCCATCATAAAATTTTCAAACTTAAGTTTATCAAAAATTGTGGTGAAACTTTTTCCAGATCCAGTCATATGGTATCAACTCTCTATATGGCAATGAGAATCAATTTTTAGTCAATCATGGCATTAGAAGTAATTTGATATGGACAAACTTTCCACCTGATTTTTGGCCAAAAAAAAGTTGGAAATTTTTAAAAGGAATACTAAATTAACTAAAGAAAACTTGCACCCTACTACTTTCCATCATAAAAGTGTCCACCAGAAGAATTCTCAAACTTGTGGTTGACGCCTTAGGCCTGGTCCTGCCATTTGGGATCAATTCTGAATATGAAAATGAGGATGTAATTTGGTCAATCATGGTACTAGAAGTAATTTGATATAGAAAAAGTGTCCAACTAAATATTGGAAAAAAATCAGTTGAAAAACTTCATTTAGTTTTTCAAAAAATCAAATTAAGTACAATTTTATTCCTTATGGTTCCCATTTTATCCATCACCTCTTCTGAGCCTTGAAAGTAGGCATTTAGCTTGAGTTTTGAATTTCATATAAAATCCCTTTTATTCAACCTATTTCTTTTTATCCCTTTTTTTTCTTTTAGATATCAATTAATTTTATGTAAAAAAAATCATTTTCATAATTTTTTACCTGTATTTAATAAAATTGTTAAAGTTTTAACATCACCCTGTAGGAATTTGGCACATAATTTTCTGCTATACTAATAAAAATAATAATATACTGGCACTACGCAATATAGGGGGTGGACTTGCTAGCAAGTCCTCAACCTGAACTCAGATGGAACTCAGATGGAACTCAGACTGAACTCATACTGAACCCATACTGAACTCTACTTGAACACCCACCTAAAACTGTTCTGCTGAGTGGTGTTCATCCCTGATTGAATGGTTCCTTTATCAATAGCTCAATGTGTGTTCAATCTATGGTGAGTTTGGGTCCAAGGTTGCGGACTTGCTAGCAAGTCCGCCCCCCATATTGTGTGGTGTGGTGACAAATAATTGATCAAATGATAAAATATTAATAAAACAGAAAGATCAAATTACAGTGGATATATTTTAAAAAATACCAGTTGCACTGAAGAAGACCTGCACACTAGATACTTACCATCAAAAAATTGTCCAGAACAAGTTTGGCCGAACTTGTGCTGGACACTTTTGGTCAGGTGCAGTCATATGAGATCAATTCTTTCTATGGCAATGAAAAAGGTTATTTGATAAAAGACTACACTAGAAAGAGTTTTATATAGACAAACTTTCCACCTAGTGTTCATCCAAACCACAGGTGCACAATTTTTTATCTTTAAAAAAAAGTAAATTTAGTACAGTTTGTCCCTGATGGCTCTCATTTGCTTCAACACATCTACTGGCCTTTGAAAGTAGGAATATTACTTGGATTTCTTTTTTAATATTTGATCCCTTTAACTTAATTTTTTATTCCTCATATTGCTTTTGGATATCAATTAATAATTTTTAAAATAAATTATTTTCATATTTTTATACATTATATTAATAATATTATAAATGGGGTAACATCACCTGGTATGCATTTGGCACATGAGTTTTTTCTATACTTATAAAATTAATAATATAATGGTGACCAAAAATTAATCAAATGATATTTATGAGTGAAGCACAAAGATAAAATACCAGTAGACATTTTTGTAAGAAATACTAGATGAACTGAAGAAAAATTCTACCCTAGCTACTCTCCATCATAAAAGTTGCCAGGAAAAGTTTGGCCGAACTTTTGCTGGACACTTTTGGTTGGGTGCAGTCAGATGGGAGAAACTCTCTCTGTAGAAATGAAGATAAATATTTGATAAATAATTACACTAGAAGTAGTTTGATATGGAAATATTGTCATCCTGAAGTTTTGGTAAAGCTCAAGTGCATTTTTTTTATTTTTAAAAAAAATAAAATTTAGTGCATGTTTAGCCCTGATTGTGCTAATTTGATTCAACATCTCTTTTTTCTGTTTATGGCAGGAATTTAACTTGGATTTTAATTTTCATCTTTGATTTCTTTTATTTTACTTTATTCCTCTCATATTGCTTTTGGATAGAAGTTTATTTTTTGTAAAATAAATCATTTTCATATTTTTTTACCTTTATTAAATAATATTATAAAAGGTGTAACATCACCCAGTATTCATTTGGCACACAAGTTTTTGCTATACTGATAATATTAATAATATAATGGTGTAAAAAAATTAATCAATTGACAGATATGAGTGAAGCACAAAGATTGAATAACAGTGGAAATGTTTATAAGAAATTCCAGATGATTTAAAATAACTTTCACCCTGGCTACTTTCCATGGTTGAAGTGTCCAGCATAAGTTTGGCCAAACTCGTGCTGGACACTTTTGGTTGCATTCCATCAGATGCAATCAATTCTTTTTATGGAAATGAGACTGAATGATCACTCCATCATTGCACTGAAAGTAGTTTTATATGGACAAATTGTCCCCCTGAAGTTTGTCCAAACCTAAGGTAGACAATTTTCTTATTTGGTAAAAAGTAAATTTAAACAATTTTAATCTATGATGGTGCCCATTTTTTCTGAAGCCTCTACAGGCTCATGATAGCAGAAATTATACTTAATATCTTTATTTCATGTTTGATCTCTTTAATTTTAATTTTACCCTATTATTTATCCTTTAGCGTTTAAATATCAATTTTATTTTGGTAAAACTGATAATTTTCACATTTTTTTACATTTATTATATAATATTATTAAAGTTGTAAAATCACCCAGTGTACATTTAGTACACATGTTTTTGTTATACTAAGAACATTAATAATATAATGGTGACTAAAAAATAATCAAATAATAAATATGGATGACACAGAAAGATCAAATACCCATAGACATTCTTAAAAGGAATACAAGATTAACTGAAGAAGACTTGCACCCTAGCTACTCTCCATCATAAAAGTGTCCAGCACAATTTAAGCTGAGCTTGTTCTGGATACTTTTAGTTGCATGCAGTCAGATGGGATAAATTTACTCAATTGAAGTTAAAATGAATTTTTGCTCAATCATTGCACAAGAAGCAGTTTTATACTTCTATACTATCCTCCTGATTTTTTGGAAAACCTCAGGTGGACACTTTTATTAATTTAAAAAAATGAAAATATATTCCAAATCTAGAACTGGTGGTGCAAATTTGGTCTGAAAACTCAAATTATCCTTGATGACAGAAATTTTATTTGAATGTTTAATTTCATATTTAATCACTTTTATTTTACTTTTTTATTCCCCTTTTTTCTTTCAAATATCAATTTATTTATTGTAAAACTAATACTTCTCATATTTTTTTTACTTTTATTTAATAAGATTATTAAAGATGTAGCATCTCCCAGTATGCATTTTGCTTACAAGTTTTTTCAATACTAATAATTTAAACTACTATAAGTTATATAATAGTGTAATAATTATATATATATGTATTATAAAAATATATATAAGTGTTTAAACCTCATTTTTAAGATATAAGCTTAATGTATTTAAGGTTATCTGTCATGTGCCACGTGAAACTCGAGGCAAAAGCAGCTCATTAAATCAATAAAACAGAGGTCTAAATCCATACTCAAAGCGCAGAAAGCAATTCTACATAGCAACTGCAACTTCCCTTTGTGTACTCACTATTTTAACCGCACTAGTCTAAACTCTAAATCTAAATTAGTCAATCTCTCATTAGTGTGTCTTAATCTTTTCCTCAAGAAGCAACGCACAGTGCAATAGTCAATGTAATAGTCTGCTAAAAAGGTTTATTAAAATATCTGTGGGTTATTAAAAAGGGGTAGTGAGCATGGAAGGAATGGTTAGTAAAGGATTAAAGGGTTAACGGATGTTAGTGAGGAGGGTCCAAGTGTAACGGGTGTAATTTTGGTGGTCTGTAGTGTGCGGGATGAGGGATGGGTATGAGGTCAATGCAAGGAGGATTAAAATATATAAAAGGGGTTGGATTTTGGTTCGACATTCTTTAGAATTAAATTATAAAACGTATATATAGTTAATAGTGGTAGAAACTTCAGGTTAAATCATTATTATTGTATCTTTCCTTATTTTTTCTTAGTAATCATTTCTAAATTCTAAATCTTTGATTATTGAGTTCTCAAACCTTTGTGAGATCTTATGAGTATTAATATTTCCTTTAAATTATATTAGAATTCTTATTGAACATATCTCGAAGCAGTAGCTCTTCCTTCGAGCCATCTTCAAATCACTCCTTCGATCATTTCCTCTGTGCTTTGAAGAAGTTTCTAAACTACTCTCCCCATCTCACTTCCTGGAACACCCTTGACCTTGTGTGTAGGTTGTCCTGTGACAGTATCTTATTTTAAACATAAGAATTACTCAGTCCTGGAGATACCTAGGCTAAAACTCATCATCTGTTGCTGTCCTGATTTTCAGTTGCTGAGGTAGTGGAGATCTGGTGACTAATCCTGAAGGGTTGTTACAGCCTAGATATCACTAGGACTGAGTATTTCTTATGCTTAAAAAAGATAACTTTAAGTACATTAAGCTTATATCTTAAAAATAAGGTTAAAATAATAATATATATGATTATATTACATATATATATAATTATTACTCTATTATATAAAATTATAATAGTTTAAATAGCTTATCCATAGCCTAAAAATACTTATTAAGGTGTTAATGGAGTCATAATATACTTATCTTAAGTGATACTAAGTAATAATTGACATACATAAGCTTATATGTATACATAAATCTCATATTCAGTGAAATATGCAGTATATTATGTATATTTAGGTATATAAGTGGGTTTTAGCCCCTTAATAGCCTATAAACTTTGTTTTTATGCTTATTTTAGGTCATATGGACGTATCCAGTGGACTCAAAATGCCTAAAGAAGCATAAACATCTATTTCAGGCGCATACACTCAGTCTGGACAACTTAATCTGCTTCCTTGGATGGATATTCAGGGATTTATGGGTTTGGAGGTCATTTCTGGGTTAATATGGATACTTGGGGATGTTATTGGGGGCTTTTAAATTTCATTTGTTTCCTTTATATGCTTTGCGTTTCTTTATATTCTTTTTGGATGAGTTATTTTACCTGTTTCTTTATGGTATCCACTTTTATCTGGATTTTCTATTTATGGTATAGATCTGTGTTATCATTAATTGTGATGGAGGGTCCTTACTGGAGGTCTGGGTGTTGAATCTGCTTGAAGTGGAAGCCATGGGGAGGTGATGGGCCCTCAATGTTCTGTAATTTCCAGGGATAGCAGTGACATCATCTGGATTGAAGGTCTGTGCACTCCAGTGGATTTTGACATAAGTAAGGGAGGATTTTGATGGTTATTAGACATCATTCACTTACTACAATTCAAACAAAAACTACAATACAATTTTAAGCATTTAGAAATATATTATAAAGCCATTATTAATTGATATTATCTTTATATAAGCTATAACTATATTATATTTATCTATTTTCCACCACTAGCACGCATTTAAATCCAAGTATTGTGAAGTTTTATTTGAGTATAACTATTTTATTAGTCTTCCATGAGGTTTAATCACTAAATAATTTATCAATAAGTAGTAGGACCATAAATAAATACTATTATATCATACTTAAACACTAGATACACTGACAATTAAGGGTCTTTCCTTGGTTATTATTGATTTTTTAGTATAAGCCTTGGGACATGATTTTTACTTTAGTATAGCTCAAAAATAACCAAATATTTGCGTCTGCTGCATATTAGTGGGTCATCATAACTCAGTCATTGCAGAAAAGAACCCTTATAATAATTGTACTAATTTTTTAAAATAAAAATTAGGTATTTGCAGTAGTAACTGTACCCAATATAAACCCAATTTCATTTGGTATTTGGCCACCAATATAAACCCAATTAAACTGGTATTTGGTTAAAGCTTGGTAAGCTATTTATTCACCCTTATAAAAGTCTAGTTTTACTTATTATTTTATTTTTAATAGATTTTTTCAAATTTTTATTACATTTTATTTAAATAAATAAAGATTTTAATTCAGGGTAACTCCAGTGCTTTTTATTAATAATAATATTGCTAATACTTTTAATCTACTAATTACAATAGGTTTTCCTTTCTGTAGACGTAATATATTGTTAATTGTATTAATATGAGTGCTCCCCAGGACAATGTAAGTGTACAGCCTGCTTATAATATCAGGTCTAAAGCTAACAAAAACAGTGCTCCAGGACATAACCATGGATGGTCAATCATACCCCCAGGCAGAGCAAATGAGCATAGAGGAAAAGGACACCCTCTTAAAAAAGATTACTATAAAAAAGATGTCTCCTCATCTTCAGGATCAACTATCCCATCTGGAAAAACAGGTATTGAAGTTGGAGGAATCAAAAACCCCTCATGCTCAAGGAGGTAGAGCAATTAAAAAACAATTTCAAGGTAGGATTTGAGCAGATAAACCAACCATTGGCAGATCTAATGGGAGGCCAGCAAAGTCAGAAACCCCCTACCCCAGGAGGGTCACATCACTCCCAGGATAATATCCTGGTAGAAAAATGGAAGTGGGATTGGTTCCACCAACAATGTGCCAGTCACAACTGCAACAAGGATCCTCCTCCTCATCAGACATCCTCACTTCACCCCTACCAGGGATAACAAAGGCGCCAAAAATCAGGGCTCACACAAATCCCGTGGTAAGTATATTACCCTCTCAGATTGAGCACAATACTGATAATTACAATGTAGGTAACATTATTGATGTCAAATCTGTGCAGAAAATAGAGGAGAAATTAATAAATTTAGGTTTTAGTGTAGATACACCTGACTTGTCTTTTGTCAATAACAACATTAGTATTTATAATACAGTTAATCCTCAGTTGCCACCACTTATTAGGGAGTTGAGAATTTCACAAGAGAGTGAAAGAATTGAGAAGGAAGACATGGAGTATTTTAACAATAATTCAACTTTCCATAGAATTGTTTCAGCATTATGGAATAGAATGACTGATTGTGAGGAACAAAAGTTAAGCTCACTAGTGATACAGTTTTATCCTTGACATTAAACATTTCTCAATTAGCAACACATAACACAGAATTAGAGAAAGAACATTTGTCTCTAACTCTAAAATATGATTCATTGAGTTAAAAATATAATGAACTTTCAAACAACTTCTGTGAGTTAGAAAAATTATATGAAACACATTTATTGAAAACTGAATCAAGAACAAAGTTATCTTTTTCCCAGACAAATCAAAGTGTCTCTGAGTTGCTACAAAGATTAACTAAAGTTGAGATTGAAACTGCCAATCTACTAATGAACCAGGATAATCATAAGTATAATCAATATAATAATAATCCTTTCATTGGCAAAAGTGAATCTCATTCCTTCCCTATACCACCACAATTAAAACCATCTGGTGGTAGTGTCAAATCTGAATATGTAAGTCACAAATCCGTGCAGGAAGAAATACAAGACCATTTATCAAAAGTGAATGAGTTGTTGAATTTCCCTAAGATTAGTGAGATAAAATCCAATCAGAAAAACTGGCCTAAGATAGATCAGTACCCAACTTATGATGGGGAAGCCAGCTCTGATTATCAACATTTCATTCAAAGAATTGACAACTTAAAATTCTCATATAAGTTACCAGATGAAGAAATAACATCAAAATTAATTTCTTTATTTAAGGATGTTGCTTTATTATGGTTTGAAGCTGTCTTGAGTGAGGGTAAAGATTACTTTTGGGCTGAATGGAAACAACTTATTGAAAAACAATTTGGAGGTTCTAAATTCAGGCTTACTCAGCAAAGACTTTATGAGAAGACTAGGTATAATCCATTGAATGGTGACAAACCTATGGTATTTTTAATGAATTTAAACAAAATAATAAAAGCCATTGAGCCTCATATGGATTTTAACTTATGGAAAGATAAGATAATATATAAATTACCTATATCTTTCAGAGACATTGTTGTAGCTAGAACATTAAATGTTACTGAATATTCTGACTTTATTAATGTTTGCAGTGAAATATTATTAAACCATAAGTATGAATCAAGGTATTCCACTTATAAACAAAATGTTGAACCTGTAAAAACTCAGAATTCAAAAACACTTCAGGAGAAGCAGAAAAAACCTACTGCACCTGTAGTACCTAAAAAGTATGAAACAAATACTTGTTATAAGTGTAACAAACCTTGGGTCAAAGGTCACAAATGTGAGAAAAACATAAATATTGTTGAAAATCAACGTGAATCTGAAACTGAAACAGAAAAAAGTAAAGAATCAAGTGATTATGACAGCAATATCTCATATAGTGATGAAAATGAAGTCTGTATGTTGGAAGATGATTTGTCCAACTTTGAAAATCCAATATTAAATATGGACTCAAATGAATCTTTAATGAATTTTGAGGATACTGAAATCATTAAGGATATACAAGCTGATAACTTTAGAATGACACCTATCACGGTTCCAGCTATCATTTCTGGTGAAAAAGTTAATATAGTATTGGACACAGGAGCTGCTGGTTCTGTTGTTTCTACTAATACATTGCAGAACATTGATAGTGAATATAAGTCTAAGCTTGAACCCCTTCAAAGTAAAAATTGGAGAGGTTTTGGATCAGTATTACATCCCATTGGTAGATACAAAGCTGTTGTTTTCTTTAAACACCAACATGGTTATGTAAGAATAACTTGTGACTTTGTAGTAATGGATAATACTAAATGTAGTAACTGTTTTATCATTGGAAATAATATTCTGACTAAGTTTGGTGTGTAATTAGACCCTGCTAATAACAATTTTACAATTGGCATGAATGGTAAAAGGAAATTTATAATAAATTCTTTTAACAAAGTCTTACACATTGAGTCAGTAACAAATATTCCGTGAAAAGGAAGAGAATCCAATGAGATGGAACTTCTGGAAACAGAAATTTCAAAAGCATAATTTGGAACTCAGATAAGTAAAGCTGAGAAAAATAATATTTTGGACTTAATTAAAGCATTTCCAATGGCTTTTGCACATGGTACAAATGAACTTGGCCTTGTAAAAGATCATGAAATGAAGATAAGTTTAACCTGTTATATGGATAATATTCCTGCTAGTCTTAAAAAGAAACCATACCCTGCTTCACCAATGAAGAGGAAAGACATAGAGGATAATATTAAGATGTTATTAAAAATGAACATTCTTGAATAGGTTGAAACTACACCAAAATATTGTGTTATATCACCAGTGCTAATTTCTTATGAACAAGATAAAGCAAGACTGTGCATTGATTATAGAGCATTAAATACATTTACAGTAGATGATATTTATCCTTTGCCAAGGATTGCCTCTATACATGCTACCCTCAAAGGTGCTAAGTATATAAGTTGCTTAGACGGAAATAAAGGGTACCATCAAATTCCTGTTGAAAAGAATTCACAGAACTTTTTGTTGATAACACACATGGGAATTTATAAATATGTCAGGATGCTATTTGGACCAAAAAATGCTCCATCAGTATTTCAGAAGTTAATGGATATAGCATTCCATAATGAAATGATTGAGGGATGGTTAATGGTATACATTGATGACATCATAGTGTTCTCTAAGACTTATGATGAACACTTAATCCATTTAAAGAAGGTATTTCAAAAAATAAATGAAATAAAAATGACCCTTGCATTGAAAAAATGTAAATTTGGGTTTGATTCTTTAAAAGTGTTTGGTCATATTGTATCTGGCTTACAAATATGTGTAGACCAAAATAAAGTGGCTGCAATAAAGAATATTGGCATTCCTAAAAATGTAAAGGATGTACAATCTTTTCTTGGTATGTGTGGTTATTATAGACAATATATAAAAAACTACCAATTAATTGCTGCACCATTGACCACACTGATAAAGAAATCAAAAACTTTCATTTGGAATAATGAAAGACAACAGGCTTTTGATAAGTTGAAAGAATGTTTAATGACAGCTCCTATCTTGGGATTACCAGATTTCCAATTGCCTTTTGTATTATATACAGATGCAAGTTTTATTGGTCTGGGTGCTGCTTTGCATCAAAAACAACTTATTGAAGGAAAAATGTCAGAAGTAGTAATTTGCTATATTTCATGTACTCTATGAAGTAGTGAATTGAAATATGGTGCTACTGAACTTGAATGTTTGACATTAGTATGGGCTCTTGAGAAGCTACATTATTACCTTGAAGACCAAAAATTTGAGTTAATAACTCACTGTAGTGCAGTTAAGTCACTCTTAAACATGGAAACTCCTAATAGACACATGTTTAGATGGCAATTAGCTGTACAAGAATACAGAGGACAGATGACTATTACACATAGATCAGGAACCTTACACTCTAATGTAGATCTCTTATCTAGAGTACCTCTGCCTAATAATAATGATAATCCTGCTTATGTTCCTGAATCAGAGATTATTAACATTTATGGAATTTATATTGTAGATTTTGAGGATGAATTTATGCAATCAATTCTTGATATGTATCCTTCAAATCCTGACTTGACTAAACTCACTACAATATTAAATGATCCATCTAATGCTTCAATGAATGTTTTAATAAAAACATTACCAAATAAGTATAAAGAGGTATTAGAAAAAGGAAAATTTTCCATTGAGGATGGTTTTATATATTACAGGAATAAATTAAGTAATGTAATTGTAATTTCCCCTTCAATGAAGGAGTTAATGTTAAGTATATGTCATGATGATATATTGGCAGGTCATTTTGATTACCATAAAACATTAACCAGAGTAAAAAACACAGCTTGGTGGATTAACATGTCTGAGGATGTTCAAAAATATGTTTAGACATGTGATTCTTGTCAAAAATCTAAAAGATTAACAGGAAAAAGAGCTGGTTTATTACAACAAATTGAGCAACCAAAAGCTCCATGGGAAATAATTAACATGGACTTTGTAACAGGCTTGCCAATAGCAGGGCTTAAAAAGTTTTAACTCCTGCTGGGTAATTGTAGATAGATTTACAAAGATGTGTAAATTTATTCCTACCCACAAACAGGTTTCTGCAAAGGGCTTAGCTTTTTTATGGTGGACACAAATGTTAAATATTGCAGGTTTCCTCAAAGCAATAGTTTCTGACAGAGATCCTAAATTTACTTCTGAGTTCTGGACATCACTTATGGATGTTTCAGGGTGTCAATTAAAACTTTCTACAGCACACCATCCACAAACTGATGGGCTAGCAGAAAGAATGATACAAACTTTAGAAGATATGATAAGAAGATATTGTGCTTTTGGTCTTAACTTTAAAGACAATGACAAATTCACGCATGATTGGGTAACCCTTATCCCAGGTTTAGAATTTTCATACAATAGTACAGTACATTCTCTCACTGGCAGAAAGCCATTTGAGTTATGGTTGGGTTATGTACCTAATACCCCTGCTAAAACTATTAATAAATTACCTAGATTGGATATCCATCCAGGTACTAAATCATTTCTTCAGATGCAAGAATTATGCAGAAAACATGCTCAAGAATGTATAAATAAGGTGTTTGAGTATGAAAAGAAAAGATGGGATAAAGCCCATAAAGAACAAATGTTCAAAGAGGGTGATGAAGTCCTTATTTCTACACTACATTTCAATTTAAATTGTAATGTTAAATTGAAGGATCCATTCATTGGACCATTTGTAGTTGAAAATATGGTTGGTAATAATGCTGTTGAGGTTATTCTATATGCACCTTATGATTGAAAAAATCCAGTATTTCCTATTTCTCTTATAAAACCATACCATTCTAATGATACTTCTCTATTTCCAAGAAGATCAGGAAGGCATAAACAGCAACCTGAAGAAATAATTGAAAAGGCAGAAATTGAAAAGATACTTAAAAAGAGACACCTTACAAAAGAAAAGGGAGTTGAGTATCTATTAAGATTTAAAAATAAATCAAGTGAATATGACCAGTGGATTTCAGAAAATGAAATCTCTGATCTTAAAAATCTCTTGAAAAAATTTAAATCAAAATAATACTGTTTATTCAGTATATGTATTATAGAAATTTAAAAAAATTTCTATTCACTCCTTACTTTTAATTAAAATGTCTTAACATTTTTTTATTGTTTTTTTTGGGTGAGGGAGTGTCAGCATAGATATCCCTAGGATTTAGTACTTCTTATACTTAAAATAAGATAACCTTAAGTAAATTAAGCTTATATCTTAAAAATAAGGTTAAAATAATAATATATATGATTATATTACATATATATATAAATATTACTCTATTATATAAATTATAGTAGTTTAAATAGCTTATCCATAGCCTAAAAATACTTATTAAGGTGTCAATGGAGACATAAGATACTTATTTTAAGTGATACTAAGTAATTATTGACATACATAAGCTTATATGTATACATAAATCTCATATTCAGTGAAATATGCAGTATATTATGTATATTTAGGTATATAAGTGGGTTTTAGCCCCTTAATAGCCTATAAACTTTGTTTTTCTGCTTATTTTAGGTCATATGAACGTATCCAGTGCACTCACAATGCCTACAGAAGCATAAACATCTATTTCAGGCGCATACACTCTGTCTGGACAACTTAATCTGCTTCCTTGGATGGATATTCATGGATTTATGGGTTTGGAGGTCATTTCTGGGTTAATATGGATGCTTGGGGATGTTATTGGGGGCTTGGACATTTCATTTGTTTCCTTTATATGCTTTGGGTTTCATTATATTCTCTTTAGATGAGTTATTTTACCTGTTTCTTTATGGTATCCGCTTTTATCTGGATTTTCTGTTTAAGGTATAGATCTGTGTTATCATTAATTGTGATGGAGGGTACTTACTGGAGGTCTGGGTGTTGAATATGCTTGAAGTGGACGCCAAGGGTAGGTGATGGGCCCTCACAGTGCTGTAATTGCCGGGGATGGCAGTGACATCATCTGGATTGAAGGTCTGTGCACTCCAGTGGATTTCGGTATAAGGAAGGGAGGATTTTGATGGTTATTAGACTTCATTCACTTACTAAAATTCAAACAAACACTACAATACAATTATTAGCATTTAGAAATATATTATAAAGCCATTATAAAATGATATTATCTTTATATAAGCTATAACTATATTATATTTATCTATTTTCCACCACTAGCACGCATTTAAATCCAAGTATTGTGAAGTTTTATTTGAGTATAACTATTTTATTAGTCTTCCCCTGAGATTTAATCACTAAATCATTTATCAATAAGTAGTAGGACCATAAATAAATACTATTATATCATACTTAAACACTAGATACGCTGACAGGTTGTGTTATCTTAAAATCTTTTTAATAAGTTGAAAATTGTTGAGATTAAAGCCTTCAGGGACCTCTTCAATACCTAAATCTACAATGCTGTTCACCTTTTCATTCCATTTTACCTTTAAAGATCCATCTAAACCATTCTACAGCTCCTTTAATATCTCCTCACTACTACCAGTTACAATTCCATCTTCAACATGTATCCAAACTACACCCAATCACCCTTTCTTCCTTAAAAAATAGAAACTTTTGTCGTTTTGGCTAGCTTTATATCCTTAAGAGTCAAGTTTGTCAGCAATGTTTAACCACCAACATCTTGCTGTCTATTTGGTGCCATATAGAGTTTTCTTCTGGCAGAGGGCACTGTCTTTATCCTTCAGTTGATAACCTTCAGGAGGACGTACCCATATAGCTTCATCAATTGGACTGTGAAGATAGGCTGCTGTGACATCAAAAGACTATACAGGCCATTTTTGATATGCTGAAAGAGTCAGGAGAACACACTGTGAGGAAAAAGTTGCAGTGGGAGCAAAAGTTTCAGTAAAGTCAATACCATATTGTTGAAGGAAACCTTTTGCTACATATTGCGCCATGTATTTTGGTGTGTCTGAAGAAGGGTTTTTTATGGTGAATACCCATTTTGCATTGGTTATTTTACTGCCTGGTGGGACTTTTTCTTCATACCAAACATCCATGTTCTTTATGTTAGCTAGTTCTCTTCTGCATGCCAGTTCCCATTTTTTATGGTCAGGAGATAGCATGGCTTGTAGATGAGTTCTAGGGATAACATCAAAGTGTGACAAACTTTTTGGACAATCTCTGTAACAGCTTTTTTCTTGTGACAGGAGCGCTTCTTCATCTTTGAAATCACCTAATTTCAGATTTATGAGAATTTACTGAAGGGAAACATTTGATGGTGTTGTCATTGGAGCTTGTATAGCAGCATCATTATTGGGAAGGCAATCACCAGTGAAAACAGCCATGGCAGATTCAAAAAAAGGTGTTTGATTCTTCATTCCAGAAAATCCAAGCAGCATTGTTTAAGAAATAACCTAAACACTTACAAATCAAAGCACGTTGATCTAGTTTTTGGTGTGTCTCCTTGTGAATATGGACAAATGCTGTTTCACCAAATATGCAAAAGTTGGAATAGTTTGGGGTGGCATTGTACAGTATTTGAAGAAGGGTTTTGTCACCTGTTTTAATGTTGTGCATCCGGTTGTGAAAATGAGCTGCCCATTAGTATGCTAATCCCCAGAATGATTCAGGTAGTTTGCTGGCAAGGAGTATGGTTCTTGCAATGTCACCAACTGTTCTGTTGAATCTTTCAGTTGTTCCATTTTGCTCATGATGGGGAGGGCATGTAACTTTATGAGTAGCACCAATGTTGGCCAAGATCTGAGCCATTTTATTGCTGTGCATTTCACCTCCATCAGTGCCCAAAAACTGAAGCTTCTTCCCAGTTACATTTTCTAATTTTCTATAGAATGAAACAAAACATGAAGTTGCCTCAGATTTGGCATTCAGCAAAAATAACTCACCATAGGAAGTTGAGCTTTCTCTGAACATTGCAGCCCATCTAGCACCATGAATAGCAGGATCAATGGGCCAACAAGATCTCCAACAATTAAACTCATTAAGGATTCTGGTTTTGATTAACAAGTGGCTGATGGTTTCCTAGTGCTCTTTGCAATTAAATAATCTTCAAAGTCAATCTTACCTGCAGGCATAGATAATGGTAATCCAGTTCCCATACCAGAATTGATTATTTTTTTGATGCTTTCAACACTGACATGTCCTAGTCTTCTATGCCAATCCATTAGGGAACCTTTGGCGGCAGGTGGATGGTTGATATGATGATTTTTCTTAACATTGCAAAGTAACAAAGGGTGCAAGGAATAGCAATAATAAGGAACATCATTTGGATTTCAAGTACTAACACTAATTAAATCCAAGACCCATCTTCTTCTTATATGCTCTACCTGGCCTGTCATAATTAATTCCTCTTTCATATAAATCCCCAAGTTTTTATTTTTAGAACACAAACCAAAACACAAACCACAGTTCACTAAATCAAATAAAGAAATTAGAGTTTTCCTAACATCTGGACAATAGAAGACATTGGTAATAGTGACTATTTTACCATCCCCTTTGATTTTTAAATCTCTTATTCCAGTGATGAAGAAATAAGGACTGTTAGTGGCCACTTTGACTGGAATCTGCTTTTTAAGAAGTTTGAAATTGCTGAGAAGGCTCACATTGCCGGTGACATGATGAGTTTCTCCACTGTCCATGATAGCATAGTTAGCAGCAATTGCATCAGGAGACCATTCAGCACTATTGAGATCAATTTGTTCAACCATTTCATACAGTGTCTCAATGTTTTGTTCAAAGATAGTGATTTCATTAGCTTCAATTTGAACATCTCTGACACAAATGGGACCACGTTGTGGGCGTTTGTATGGAATATATACTTTCTTGTTCCTGGCATTAGGATCAGAAGCAAAGGCAGTAGCACATTCCCGCATAATGTATAGTTTAGCTGAGAAATTTGAAGAATGGGGATTATATGAACAGTGTGCTACAATATGAGCAGTGGAGTGGCATTTGTGAAAATTAGGACGTGCACCAGGAGGCCTGAAGGAGTCAGTCCTTCTCTGGGGTTGAGCGGCAGCATGAAGAGATGGTTTGAAAGTAAAGGTAGCAGCAGGTGAAGAAACTCTTTCTCGATCAGCTCTGTTTTGGGTGAGAGTTGGCATGAGTTGGCAGAAATCTTCAAAGGTGACCAATTTTGAGTCAGCGCAGTTATCCAAGGCAACAAAGAGATCAACATAAAGGTCCTTCAGAGATGACAGTAATAAGGCGTGGGACATGAGCGCTTTGAAGATCTTATGGTCAAAGGTAGTTCCTTGATGTTCAATTGCTTCAAAGTACTTGTTGAATGCTTCCAAATACTCACTGTGGGATGTAAATTGGGTTTGCTTCAAAATGATGAAATTACATATGGCTGTCATCTTTGAGGTATGGTTTGATCTTGTGAATTTGTTATTAATATGAAGATAAGTTTGGTGGGCATTCCAGTCTGTCAGAATTTCATGTTGCAGATTTTAAGAGATGGAATGGACCAGAAGTAAGTGAGTACCTCTATCTTCGAAATCATCAGGGCCTTTTTCATCATTGAGGGCATAAGCTCTTGTGCCAACGAAATCTTTAATTAAAGCCATTATATTGCTGTGCCAATCAGAGTAATTACTACCATTAACATCTAGGGTTGAGATAGATTTGGTAATTTCAATGACGTTATGTAACATCTTTTGTCTCTCTAACATGCCAACTGGCTGGGGTGTGGACATTTGGGGTGGGGTTTGACGCAAACAATTGGCCTGTCTATGAGGTGAGGCCAATTGTTCCATTCTTATGTTAGGGGCAGCAGACATTATGCTAGGTAGCAGGTGAGGGGATGATAGGGGAGGGGCAGCGGGGGGAGGTAGCACAGGGGGAGGTAGCGATAGTGAAGGGGGGGAGGTAGCACAGGGGGAGGTAGTACAGGGAGAGGTAGCAAAAGCAAGGGAGAAGGGGGGGTACAGGGGAAGGTAGTGAAGGAGCTGGTTGGGGAAGGCCTATCTTCAGGTCGTTAATCGCCTGCGCAAGGTCGTCAACTGTCGTCAGTGATTCATGCAGGTGCAAGGGGGTAGGGGGAAGCGAGGCAATAGGTTTGTGAGGGGAGGTGAGCAGTGAGGAATTAGTGTGTTGAGAGAGTGGTGATGTTGGGGTAGGAGTGAGAGTAGGGGCAGGGGTAAGAGAGGTAGTATGCAAATGGGTCGAAGAGTGTGTTATTCAAGAGTCAGAGGTGATGTCGGGATTGAGTGATATTCCAAGATTTCTTAGTTCCCAGTCAGAGATGTTTTGGGATGTTTTCTTTTTACCAGCACAAGGATTAGGTAGGTCATTTTCCAATATGTGGTGGGGGTCTTTCTGTTACTAATGTTCCTAGTGTCGCTAATGTTGTGGAGTTTCTTTTTGGCCAACGTTTCAGTGCCCACAAGTACAGCCCATAACCTGTAGCACGGTGTCAGCCTGTAAAACTTCGGAAAGAACCATTATTATTCATTGCTTACCTGTAGCATGGTGTCAGCCTGTAGAACTCCGGAAAGAAGCAGAGGACAGGGGACGCCGCGACTACAGACTATACCACAAATGACTATGTACATAAGGTGCCTAAGCACATAACAGATATTAAACCTATTTCCGTCAACGCAATAATTACAGCCTTTATTCATATTATAACCTTGGTCTGAAATTAGTCTCAGGACACAAAAAGACGACCAGACGTCAGGTTGTCATTCTTACTTTCCCTGTGAAGGAGCATGATACTATTGGCAGGCTAATGGTGTCTTTATTGTTTTATAAATTATTAAAGTCAATTTTACTTCTGTCTCAGATTTGTCATAGACGATATACATGATGATACTGCGGCGTAGTCGAGACTTAACAGATACAACACTACTACCCATGTAAGTTTTATAATACCCGACGTAAAAGAAGCGTAACAAATCTGTAACAAATTAGTAACGAATACTCAGATGTGTAATGTAAAGATGGTGGTTACTATATTTTTACAAGATTAGTATCATTAACTATCATCTTAATTACATTCCTTCAAGATGCGCTTTCACACCCTCTATTTCTTTATACAAATATTTCGACAATATTCAAGTACAATTAACCCCATAAAGGGAAATGGCAAATTTATCATGGATGGAGAACTTTGCCTTCTTTCGTCTTCACCTCTTCAGGAATATAGTTTTAACAATACGTTAAATAAATATGAGGACTTTAAAGGAACTGATCAAATGAGTACTCAAAATATTGGTATGTATTCTAGCGCAGAAACTTCCAGCACAATTACCCAGGTCACTTCAGCCAATACTCGGGTTA
Source organism: Hemileia vastatrix (assembly GCA_030280995.1). Classification (NCBI taxonomy): domain Eukaryota; kingdom Fungi; phylum Basidiomycota; class Pucciniomycetes; order Pucciniales; family Zaghouaniaceae; genus Hemileia; species Hemileia vastatrix. The sequence goes on from JASXTE010000001.1 coordinate 49,999,759, forward strand.
GTCTTCTAGAAATATTTAATTTCTTATTTATTTAAAAAATCTACTAGAATAACTCATTGCGGTAAATTATATTTTCCAGTATTATCACAACTCGTATTTGAGCATAATAGATGATGACCAATCCGGATTACTGGGCTCCATAATTTCACAAAGCACGCTCTCTCCACCAATTCCGCAAACAAATTACGTCACACAACAGATTGATGACGGCTCACTTCTATTAGTTGGTTATTTTCTTTCCTTTAAAATAAATATATGCTAGTCGCTCACAAAGTCATGTAGGATGACGAATTTCAAGTGGAAATGCAAAAATATTTCTCTGGCTCAACTCAAGTGCTACCAGATGCGATGAATTTAGATGATCACCATCAACACACTAATCAAGAAGTCAGCGATCTTCAGCAAGTCGATTTACACGCAGTACCATCTATAAAGCAAAATGGTATACCATTATATGGATTAAGTGGTAATAATATCAATCTTCCTAGCGGAAGTCAGTTGGAAAATATCCAGAATCATCTTGATGGCCAGTATGGATTATTAGATTCAATGAGTTCACATAACACGCTTTCTCCACCAAATCGGCAAATGAATAATGTTACACAGCAGCTTGATGACAGCTCAATTCTATTTGTTTGTGATTTTCTTACCTTTTTAATGAAAATACGCTTGACGCTTACAAAGTTATGTAGGATGATGAATTCCAGGTGCAAATGCAAAAATATTTCTCTGGCTCAACTCAAGTGCTACCAGATGTGATGAATTTAGATGATCACCATCAACACACTAATCACGAAGTCAGCCATCTTCAACAAGTCGATTTACACGCAGTACCATCTATAAAGCAAAATGGTATACCATTATATGGATTAAGTGGTAATAATATCAATCTTCCTAGCGGAAGTCAGTTGGAAAATATCCAGAATCATCTTGATGGCCAGTATGGATTATTAGATTCAATGAGTTCACATAACACGCTTTCTCCACCAAATCGGCAAATGAATAATGTTACACAGCAGCTTGATGACAGCTCAATTCTATTTGTTTGTGATTTTCTTACCTTTTTAATGAAAATACGCTTGACGCTCACAAAGTTATGTAGGATGATGAATTCCAGGTGCAAATGCAAAAATATTTCTCTGGCTCAACTCAAGTGCTACCAGATGTGATGAATTTAGATGATCACCATCAACACAATAATCACGAAGTCAGCCATCTTCAACAAGTCGATTTACACGCAGTACCATCTATAAAGCAAAATGGTATACTATTATATGGATTAAGTGGTAATAATATCAATCTTCCTAGCGGAAGTCAGTTGGAAAATATCCAGAATCATCTTGATGGCCAGTATGGATTATTAGATTCAATGAGTTCACATAACACGCTTTCTCCACCAAATCGGCAAATGAATAATGTTACACAGCAGATTGATGACAGCTCAATTCTATTTGTTTGTGATTTTCTTACCTTTTTAATGAAAATACGCTTGACGCTCACAAAGTTATGTAGGATGATAAATTCCAGGTGCAAATGCAAAAATATTTCTCTGGCTCAACTCAAGTGCTACCAGATTTGATGAATTTAGATCATTTTCAAAAAAAAAATCAGGAAGTCAGCCATCTTCAACAAGGCAATTTAAAAGCAGTACCATCTACAGAGCATAATGGTATACCATACCATGGATCAAGTTGGAATGATATCAATCTTCCTAGTGAAAGTCAGTTGGAAAATATCCAAAATCATCTACCTGAAGATGAACCTCATCAACCTGAAGATGAACCTCATCAACTTGAAGATGAACCTCATCAACCTGAAGATGAACCTCATCAACCTGAAGATGAACCTCATCAACCTGAAGATGAACCTCATCAACCTGAAGATGAACCTCATCAACCTCGTAAAACACGTAGACCTTTTAGAAAAAATCGTTTAAAATCTGCACGTGAGCGAGGCGTAAATTTAGAGACTCATACTTGGAATATACCAGGAAGGTTACTATCACGTGTAGAACTCAGAAAGTTGTTAACAAAAAAGAAAGCTCAACGTTTTTTAAATAGCCCATTTACAGAGTGGAAAGAGAATGTTAAAGAATTTTCAACTATTTCTTTCATCAAGCAACTTCAGAGTAACGTGATGATCCTGTATTCCTTATCCGATAATACATTTACATCAAGACATTGGAACCTGGATCCGCGACCAAGAGGGCCAATAGAACTTTATTCTACTTATGTTAACCACCTCGAAAAATTTATTGAATCTTCCTCTTTCCCGAAAACTCTTGAAATTTTAGAGAAATTCAACATTGCCCAGATATTGATTTTTCACAATATCCAGAAAATGGCATTTGAATTTTATTCTTTTCAACCATCAAGCACATTAAACGAGGCAGATAGAATATTACATTTGAGAATTCATATAGAAGCACTGAAATTAGTCGAGAAAGGTCTACATATTTCTCTGGTTCTTCGCTGTTTTACATATGTGAAATATTATTTCACATTTTTGGCTAAAAAAAAGGCTTCTTCTCAAAAAAAGCGAGATGTATATGAAAAATTGACTCTTCTGATACATGAATGGATCCAGGAAACGAATGAAAAGGAGCTGGAATCTATAAGGTCAAAAAAGAGTCTTTATCTAGGCAAGAAAACGCTCTGTAAAATCTGCGCTAAAGGTGAAAACCAGCATCGAATGCTATTCTTGCACTATATGTTTGCAAAAATTAAAAATACATATGTATCTAAACGTTTTATGGAATTAGAAGTACAAACTATATGTGATAATATTATTGCAAAGAAATTGGAGGAACAACCCACAAATCTTGATTGTAATAATATTTCTCAATTAGATCTCAATTTTGAAAATTTATTCAAGGTTCAACTTGAGTCATTCATTAATTCTGGGGAGATAGTGGATAAAAAAGATGGAAGATTAGAAGTTAAAACATTCAAACAAAGAAATTTAGATTATGCTCATTGGTTCAAGGCTACTGTTTCTGTCCAAGCCGGGAGATCATGGAATAAGCTAACAAAAGAATAAAGAATTTTTGAACCATGACTTTGATATGCATTTAAATAGATGCTGATTGTTTGAATTGTTTCAAAATTTTTCCTGGATCTCATAATTTCAAAACCTGTTCTTTTATTTTTCTTATGAAGATTATTATCTTACCCTCTCACCCTAATAGAGACATGGAGTGTCAGGCTGAGGTCAAGTACAAAGGCGTGAACTAGCTTGAATAGTCAGTTGTCTAGAAGATTTTAATGGTCCTATATGAATACTGTAGTTTAAATCCAACAAGTAGTAAAATATAATCAAAATAAAAGGTCTCAGTAATATAATTCTCACTATTTTTATATATGGCTTACAATCTTTTTAGTTGGTAGAAAAATAGATTTCATAATTCAGATACTATTCAACAGTGTCACTGGACGACCTACGCACAAGGTCAAGGATGCTCCTGAAAGTGAGATGAGGGATTTAGAAACTTCTTCGAGGCACAGAGGAATGATTTGAGGAAATGGTTCGAAAGTCACTCAAAGTAAGAGCTACAGGTTCGAGGTTTGTTCGAGAAGAATTATAAACTAGTTTCAAAGGTAGTAGGAATGATTAAGATCTCATGAAGGGTTGGAAACTCAATAATCAAAGATTTAGGATTTAGAAATGAATATTGAGGAAATAAAAGAAAGATACAATAACAATGATTTTAACTTTTAAAGATTTACCACTATTAATGTAAATACGATTTTATAATTTAATTCTAAGGAATATCGAACCAAATACCCAACCCCTTTTATATCCTTTGTTCCTCCTCGCATTGACCTCCCTTCCATTGCACCATTCCCATTCCATTGACCATTACTAACATACACTTAGACCCTCTTCGCTAAATACCCGTCCATGCTCAATTTACCCCTTTTTAATTAATTAACATAACTTTAATGAAAAACTACTACTGTACTATTTCATTGAACCTAGCGCTGTGTGTCGCTTATTGAAAAGGACTAAGGCACCCTATTGGGAAGTTGACTAATTTAGATTTAGAGTTTAGGCTAGCGCAGTTGAATAGTAAGTACACAAAGGGGAATCGCAGTTGCTATGGAGAATTGCTTTCTGCGCTTCGAGTATAGATTTAGGACTCGATATTATTGATTTAATGAGCTGCTTTTGCCTCGAGTGTCATGTGGCGCGTGACAGATGCCTGGGTATAAGAATTGCAAACTCCGTTGAGCTTGAGCCATCTTCCCACACTAGTTTCCCTTCTTCTATAATTTTTTCCTCACTTATTAATTTCTCTTTTTATAATGAACTTTCCTACTCCCACACCTACGCCTTCACACCCTAAAGCGGATGGGGGAATGATTACAGGACAATTTTCACAAACTTGCACGGCTTGTGAAAGCATGGAATATTTCTGTGTCGAAAGTACAGCGACTCGAGGCCCTCGCCAGAAATGCGAGTTTTGCCATTGGCGGCGAGTGGCGTGCAATGCGTTGACGAAGAACGCAGAAATCAAAAAGCGATTTACCAAGACTAAGTTTTGGGTAATTCCTAAAACCAAAGAGGTGGTCGAAGACATTTGGGATGTCTCGATCGAAGATGAACAATCGGTGGGCGAAAATGATAAGGAATTAAACAATGAGATCTCAACCTGGGTAACCCAGGCCACAAGTTCGAAGTGAGGTGTCGAGGAAGAGGTCGACGAGTTGGTGGAGGAAGATGAAGATGAAGTCCCTGTTCCAGGGCGGGCACCCAAGAAACGACAGGTGGTCATCGAGGACGACGAGGAAGAGAGAGAGGTAGAGGTTGAAGTGGCGCCAAGGTTATTTTTAGAGCCTGACCCCATCTTCGAGGTAAGGTTTTAATTGTTATTTTTAAGGATGAAGTTACTGATGAGTTTTGTTTAAACATCGAATACCCTTGAAGACCCGATTGGGGAGCCTGCGCCGGTTATACCAACTGAGGCAAACCCTCCGGCCACGGATGTAGTTGAAGAACCTGAAGACACCCTGGACCAGGTGTGGTTGAAGAAACCTTGTCAAGGTCGACGAGTAAGGTTCGCGGAAGAGTTATGTGGGGAGGTCGACACAATTATCGACGCTGCTTCCATTGACGTGGCAGAGGAGCTCTTGGAGATTGGAGAGGTGGTTCCGGTAGGAGAGGAGGAGGTATTTGAGAAATGCAGGAAGGAGATAAGGGTAGTTTTGGAGAAAATGAAAAGATTGGTTCGAGAAAAATTAAAAGAAAAAATTTGAAATGAAAAGGAGATGTAAAGAAGTAGAAAAATTTGTATTTTAGTTTTATTTTATTTTATTTTATTTTTTTTATTGTAGGTGAATATTATTAATTTTATAAGATTTGGGAGAGAGAGAAAAAGAAAAAAGAAGTTTTAAATAAAAAATTTTAGAATTTGAAAGAAGAAATTTAAAGAAAGAAAAAAGTTGTTTAATTGAAGGAAATTTTAAGGTTTTAAAAGTAAAATCTTATGTAAGAAAAGAGAGAGAAAAAGAAACGGTTTGTGATTGAGATGAAATTGTTAAATTGAGAATTTAATGAATTTTTTTTTTTTTTTTTTTTTTTTTTTAGGAAATTTTAGTTGAAAAGAGAGGAAGAAGAAAGAAAAGAAAAAACAGAATTTAAAATTTAAAGAGAATTTGAAAAGAAGAATTATTTGTTTGAAGAATTATTATAGGGAGATTTAGAGGTTGAAGTTAAGTTTGAGGAAATGATTGTGCCGTACAAGATTTGATGGTTTGAAGAAAAGAAAATTTTAAAGAGAGAATAAATTTTTAGAGGAGAAAATTTTAAAGAGAATTTTTAAATTTAAGAAAAGAATGTATTTTTAGAGAATTGAAAAAGAGAAAGAAAATATTTAGAGAGATTTAAGAGTTTTTTTTTTTTTTTTTTTTTTTTATTATTTATGTTTATTCTATTTATTTTATTTTATTTTATTTTTATTTTGATTGTTTATGTTTATTCTATTTATTTTATTTTATTTTTTTTTTTTATTTTATTTTATTTTATTTTATTTTACTTTTGATTTTACTTTTAGTTGGTTTTTTGAGAAAAATTATATAGAAGTAGAAGAAAGAAAAAAAGAAAGGAGAGAAAAGAGAAAACAAGGCTAAGAAATTTAAGAGGTGTTTAGATTTTAAAGAAAGAAAGAAAAAGAAAAGAAAATTTTAAATAAAAGAAATTTTAAGGTTTTGGTTTTAAAGGATATTTCAAATGAAAAGATTTTAGGAGTTCAGGGGCGTTAGAAACATTGATGGCTGGTTCCCAGGATGTTTTGTCTGAGTCATTGAGGAAGCCTTCCCATTCCACGAGGTATTGAAGTTTCCCCTTGCGTATTCTTGAATCAAAGATACGACTTACTTCCCACTCTAGATGATCTTCTGCTTCGACCGGTTCCAGAGGGGGTTGGTTCTTGCCCGGGTATATTTCTCGAGCCAGTTCCAGGAGAGATACATGGAAAACAGGGTGAATTGCCTGCCATTTAGGAGGTAACTTGAGTCGAAATGCAGTTTTAGAGACTTCAGAGTCGATTTCAAATGGTCCCAAGCGTTTTTCAGCCAGTTTCTTTGATGGTCGTGTTGTTCGAATGTTTCGTGCGTCGAGCCATACTTTGTCGCCTGGTTTAAAGGAAGGAGCAGATTGTTGATGTTTGTCGGCCTGTTCCTTGTATCTTCGAATCGCTGATTCAAAATTTGTTTTAAGTTCTTCTTGAAGTCGTGATATAGTTCGAAGATAATGTTCCGCAGGATGATTAGTTCCTACATGGATTGAGTTGAATCGAGGATGTCGTCCATAAATGGTTTCGAAGGGAGATTGTCGTGTCGAAGAATGAGTCGAGTTATTATAAGCAAATTTGGCCAATGGTAACCATGTGGTCCAATTGTCTTGTTGGTAACTGACATACATTCGAAGATATTGTTTGAGGATTTGGTTAACTCTTTCTGTTTGACCATCGGTTTCAGGGTGATAAGCCGTGGAGAGGTTCCTGGTGATATTGAGTTGTCGACACAGTTGGGTCCAGAATGTGGATACAAACAATGAGCCTCTATCTGAAATAATATCATTTGGTAAGCCGTGTTTAGAAAATACATATTCTAGAAACAATTTTGACAAATCTTCTGCTTTAGCAGTAGTAGTGGTTTTAATGAAAATAGACATTTTTGAAAATCTATCTACTATTACTAATATAGCATCAAAATCATTAGAAATAGGGAGTTGAGAAATGAAATCCATCGATAAAGATTCCCAAGGTTTAGAGGGAATAGGAAGTGGTTGAAGCAACCCATGCTTCCGGTGACGGGGAGCCTTATTCCTATTACATTCGTAACAAGCTTTTATATAGGCCTTGATTTCCCTGGTCATACCTGGCCAGAAGAAATCCCTTGCTATTAACTGGTAGGTTTTATCAACCCCAAAATGACCAGCTAATAGAGAATCATGTCGACTGTTGAAAATCCATAATTTTATCTCATTGTTGTTGGGTATGACTACTCTACCTTTGAAGACTAATAGACCTGATTCAATACTAAATCTTTTGGCCCCTTGCTTCGAGAGTATTTTGTCTTTTAACCCTAAACAATATTAGTCCTTCGACTGAGCTTCGAGGATGTTGGATAGTGGATTTCAAAAAGATTGAATTGTCATCGAATTAAGTTGATGAGTCGTTAACATTGATTTGTTGAAGATTGATTGCACATTTGCTGGGTTCTTGTCAGCAAATGCGTCCCCCCGCTGTGGGTAAACGTCGTCCCGACGTGACAAGATATCTGGGACAATGCAGTTTTTTCCTGGGCGATAGGAAATAGAGAAAGAAAATTCAGACAAAAATTCAGCCCACCTGGCTTGACGCCTGGTTAATAATTTAGAAGACATGAAGTATTTCAAAGCATTATGATCTGTTAAGATTTGAAAAGGACTATCTAGGCTGAGAAGAAAAGAACGCCATTTTTTAAGACAATGGATAATAGCTAAAAGCTCTTTGTCATGAATTTCATAATTTAATTCTGCAGCTATGAGTTTGCGTGACTCAAAAGCAACAGGATGAAACAAATTTGTTTCAGGATTTAATTGGGAGATGACCCCTGCAATAGCATAATCGCTCGCATCTGTCTCAACTATTGTTGAGGCAGAAGGATCAAAATGTCGAAGAATTGGGGCTGTGGTGAAAGCTGTTTTTAGTGCTTCGAATTCCTTTCGTGCTGTAGAAGTAAAAACAAAAGGAATTTCTTTTCTAAGAAGAGAAGTAAGATTGGAAATAGTTTTAGAGTAATCTTTAATAAATCTCCTATAGAAGTTTGAAAAACCTAAAAATCGTTGGAGCAATTTAATGTTTTTGGGCTCAGGCCATTCCAGGATTTTCTGGACTTTTTTGTCATCCATGACTAAACCGTCAGTGGACAAGGTAAAACCCAAAAAATCCATTGATTTGAGGTGGAATTTGCATTTATTATGCTTGGCGTAGATACCATGATCTCGAAGACGATTTAGGACCTGTTGAACATGATGAATATGTTCATCTAGTGTTTTCAAGAATATTAAAATATCATCTAAATAGACGACTACAAATTGTTCAACAACATCTTGAAAGATATCATTAACAAAAGTTTGAAAAGTTGAAGGTGCGTTACATAATCCAAAAGGCATAACTAAATATTCAAAACTACCAAATCTAGTGCGCATTGCAGTCAGTGGTTCATGACCTTCTGCAATGCGAATCAGATTGTAAGCTCCTCTAAGATCAATTTTAGAAAAGAAATTAGCACCATTGAAAAGGGTAAGAAGTAATGACATAGGAGGAACAGGATATGCATTCTTCTTCGTGACTGTGTTGAGCTTTCTATAGTCAACACACAACCTAAGACTACCGTCCTTCTTTTTTACAAAGAGGACAGGGGAGCGGGTTGGAGATTTACTGTCTCTGATGAAACCTTTGGCTACATTCTCTGCAATGTAGTCTCGAAGAACTTGAGATTCGTCCTTCGATAACAAATAGACAGGACCTGCCGGAGGTACTGGGCCTATTAACTCTATTTGATGATCGTAGGGTCGATGAGGTGGTAACTTATCGGCCTTACGGATTGAGAAAACATCGAGGAAATTGTGGTAGATTTCCGGTAGAGTTGATTTAATGGCTTCAACGTTGATTTGGTTGTCCTCTTCATCTTTGAGAGAATCTGTCAAGGGGATACCTGTATTGAGAGAGCAGAATTTGATTACTTCAAGGCAATTTAAATCCTCTTTGAGTGAAGTCATTGAGCTAGAAGGGTTAGCCAATTGCTCATTTAGAGAAGGATCAGATGCTTGCAAGTCATCTGGAAGAGACTTGTCCTCTAGCAGGACGTTGTCAGGCGGGTTGTTTAACTCCCTATTGACCTGCATTGAAGAATCAGAAATATACTTAGATTGTGGGGTGATCAATCCCTTAGTCCAATCAATTTTGGGGTTCCAATGCGTTAAAAAGTCATGGCCAAGAATGGTATCGTCCATCCTTGGGGCGTCCAAGACTGATAATTCCCACTCGAAGGGGGGAAAGTTCGAAAAGTTGAAAACCCATAAAACTTTCTTACTTACCCAATATTTGGGTTCCTCTGATTTGACCAAATAGATTGGAGTTCGATCGATATCTGTAAATGTTAGTTGAAGCTTCTCGGCAAAAGATAAACTAACAAAAGAAATTGAAGCTCCAGAGTCTATAAGACAACTGAAGGGGATATCCTCCTTAAAAAGAATGAATCTCAAGCGGTTTAAGGCAACTCCAGTCCTTAAGACATGGAGGTTCTGTGCACTGGGAGAGATAAGATAGTTTGCTTTGCACACAAGTAAACTATCTACTAGTTTTTTGACTTTGAACTAGTACCTTCTCTTTCCTTCAACTTTACACAGTCTTCCAACTTGTGCTTACCCCCACAATACATACATAACCCATTATCTGCTTGTCTCTTCCTCTCAGCTTCTTTAAGTTCCCCTTTAGGATCCAGTACTTTGCTGATATTGCCTGGGGTCGAGCCTTTTGGTCGAGGTTTATCCTTTCCCTTATTGGGTTTGGATTGAGTCGAGGAGGATTGATTTGGTCGTGGGTGTGAAAAAGGTCCCGATTTAAAATTTAGGCCTTGAGATTTGTTGGCATATCGACGATGTTGAAGTTGTCCTTGATAAACGCCGTCAAGTTCAAGGGTTCGGTCCATTAAATCCATTAAAGTAGTCATCTTCTGACCGTGAAGATTTAATTGATCCAGAATCCTCGAAGGAAGTCCTTTCTTGAAATGATACTTAAGGGCAGCATCATTCCAACCTACTCGAGTTTGAAGTGCTCAGAAGTTCGAGATATATTCAGAGGCTTTACCATTATCACTCATGCGAAGAAAATCAAGTTCAATTTCTGTGTTGTCCGTTTCATTAGGATCCCCAAACAACGTAAAAAGTTGGTCTTCAAACTTTTCCCAATTATTGATAAGTATGTGGGTTTCTGTCAAAGAAAGCATGAGTAGATAAGGTTCGAACCATCTTGCTGCTTTCCTGGCTAGGAATGAAGAAGCGTAAACAACCTTTGATTGGTCGCTGTTAAAGGTTTGAGGGTCATTATGGAACAGTAGCTTGCAGGTTTGCAAGAAGGGTTGCAATCTGTCAGGGTGATCTCCGTCGAATTTGTCAGGAGATTTCATAGAAGGAGTTTTGAACTTAGATCCCTCTGAAGACATTGGATTTGAAAGGGTTTTCATGAAAAGTCTCATGAAATCTTCCAGAGAGTTAGATGGTCCAGGTTCTGAGGATTGGCCAGAAGGGTGATTGGCAGGGGCGGATGGTGCCTCGTGCATTGTATCCTCTCCTTCTTCTTCATCACTAGAATCCTCAAAATCTTGTGGGATGTCTTCTACAGATTGAACTGAATGTTGCCGTTCCCTAAGGTCGAGTGGTTCCAAAGAGTGAGTGCGGGAAACAGACCTTGTGGCTGTTGGACTGCCTCTAGCGCAAGCTCTAGTAGTAGCGCCCGTAGGAGGAGTGCATTGAACAGGTGCCATTTAAAATTTTATAAACACCTAAAAGGACGTAGTAGTGCAAAGAATGAGAACTACGGAGAATTAAATTATACTGTCACCGGACGACCTACGCACAAGGTCAAGGATGTTCCTGAAAGTGATATGAGGGATTTAGAAACTTCTTTGAGGCACAGAGGAATGGTTCAAGGAAATGGTTCGAAAGTCACTCAAAGTAAGAGCTACAGGTTCAAGGTTTGTTTGAGAAGAATTATAAACTAGTTTCAAAGGTAATAGGAATTCTTAAGATCTCACGAAGGGTTGGAAACTCAATAATCAAAGATTTAGGATTTAGAAATGAATATTGAGGAAATAAAAGAAAGATACAATAACAATGATTTTAACTTTTAAAGATTTACCACTATTAATGTAAATACGATTTTATAATTTAATTCTAAGGAATATTGAACCAAATACCCAACCCCTTTTATATCCTTTGTTCCTCCTCGCATCGACCTCCCTTCCATTGACCATTACTAACATACACTTAGACCCTCTTCGCTAAATACCCGTCCATGCTCAATTTACCCCTTTTTAATTAATTAACATAACTTTAATGAAAAACTACTACTGTACTATTTCGTTGAAGCTAGCGCTGTGCGTCGCTTATTAGATAGGACCAAGGCGCCCTATTGGGAAGTTGACTAATTTAGATTTAGAGTTTAGGCTAGCGCAGTTGAATAGTAAGTACACAAAGGGGAATCGCAGTTGCTATGGAGAATTGCTTTCTGCGCTTCGAGTATAGATTTAGGTCTCGATATTATTGATTTAATGAGCTGCTTTCGCCTCGAGTGTCACGTGGCGCCTGACAAAAAGTCTTACAAAAGTACTAATTGATATTTATTTTAATTTATTTGGTTATATTGGTAAAATTGTAATGATAAAGAATGTAGAAACAAGACCCAAAAACCTCCTCCTTTTGTACACACTGAGTTCCCCAATGATTCCCTTAATGTACCACCCAATACACACTTAATGACCCCTCCAAAACACTAATAGACATTCCCATCAACATTCCCAGTAACCCATGACATGATTAGAAGAGTAACAACCATCAAAATCCTGTATTAATAAGGAAAATCCATCAAAATTAAAGAATAAGATAAAAAGAGAGTATATACGTATTAAAAAATAATATAAAAGACTAAGGATGAAATTTTTAAGGTTAATAATAGCTTAATGATAAGGACGATTCACTGTAGAAACAATGGGGCTAATTCTGACATTATACTACATGAAATTCCCATTCAAAAATACCCAATATTGACCGAGAAACCATCCAAAAACTCAAAAAGGAGCATGAGATGTGGGGTAACTACATGCAGTCCTTGGCAGGTGCTTGCACGGGTAAATCCTTGAATAAATTTAGGCAAATTTAAGCGTTGTGATGAAATAAGACACCAAGAGTAAGTTTATTAATGAAATTAGTGCATATAAACAAGGTCAATGCATTATTAATTAAGCTAGGACACTAAATAGGCACCTGTCACCTATTTTAGTGAGTTTCCCCACAGTGGGAGTAGAATGTGGGGTAATTTTAGTGTGAAAAAGCTAACTTTGCTAAAAATGAAGCTATTCACACAGGAAAAAAGCAGGCAGTATGTGGCCAGTACACAGAAGCCATTTCTGGCATAAAAAACACCAAATTTGAAAAGTGTTATTTTTATGCATTTAAATAGCCAAATAAATAGTCCTAAATGAGACAAATTGATCTGTCAAAGCGCATTTTTGATATTCTCAAATTTATGGCGCATATAGTCAACTTTTAGGTTAAATAAAGTGCATTTCTTGTTTTTTGCATAAAACAGTGAAAATAACAGCTTTAAGTGTACTTAAAAATTATGTAGCCTTATACTTAAGGTGCTTAAGATTACCCTAACATATTACAACTTAATTTTAAGTACATAAGACTTATAAAAGGTGGATATATGCATGTATATAAGGTGTTATAATGGCATATTTTGTATATTATCATAATTTTACTTATGTATACTGTTTGTGTACTCTTAATTATTATTCCCATGTATATTTCATGTTTTTAACATAACTTATAAGTACTTTTTACTCAGTCCTGGAGATATACAGTCTGACACTTGCCCACCCAAAAAAAAACAATAAAAAAATGATAAGTTATACATTTTTATTTATTTATTTGTTTAATTTTCAGTTATTCAGATTTATTCTGTAGGATTAAAGATTAAACTTTAAAGAAATAAAACATAATAAAATATTATGAGTACTGGTATTTTAACCCCTCAGCTGGTTGAACAGAAATTTATTTCTGTTTAAATTTATTAAGAAGGGTGGATAAATTAGAAATTTCTTTTTCAGGTATCCATTTATCAAATTCATTTGATTTCCCTTTAAATCTTAATAAATACTCAGTTACTTTTTCTTTATTAAGGATTATTTTCTTGAGTATTTTTTAAATCTCTTCTTTTTCCACAATTTCTTCAGGTTGCTTTTTAGGCCTTCCCCTTCTTTTTGGAAATAAGTCAGGATCATTTGCATGGTAAGGTTTCAATAACGAGATAGTGAAAACTGGATGTTTCCTATCATATGGAGCATATAATATGACTTCCACTGCATTATTACCAACCATTTTGCTTACTAAAAAAGGTTCTACAAAGGGATCCTTCAATTTAACATTACCTTGTAAGTTAAAATGTAGTGTTGATATGAGGACTTCATCTCCCTTTTTGAATTCAAATTCTTTATGAGATTTATCCCACCTTTTCTTTTCATATTCAAATGCTTTTTGGATGCATTCTTCTGCATGCTTTCTACAAATTTGTTGCATATGAATAAAGGATTTAGTGCCAGGGTGTATATCTAACCTTGGTAATTTATTTAAATGATTTCCTGGGGTATTTGGTACGTATCCCAGCCAGAGTTCAAATGGTTTCTTCTCTGTTACAGAATGAGTTGTGCTGTTATAAGCAAATTCAAGGTCAGGAATTAATGTTACCTAGTCATGTGTGAATTTCTCATTGTCTTTGTATTCCAATCCAAAGGCACAATATCTTCTGATCATGTCTTCTAGAGTTTGTATCATTCTATCAGCCAGCCCATCAGTTTGTGGATGGTGTGCTGTAGACAATTTCAATTGACAACCTGATACTTCCATCAAAGATGTCCAGAACTCTGAAGTGAATTTAGGGTCTCTGTCAGAGATTATGGCTTTAGGGAACCAAGCAGTATTCATCATCTGAGTCCACCATAGTAATGCCAAGTCTTTTGCAGATACCTCTTTATGGGTAGGGATAAATTTACACATTTTTGTTAATCTATCTACTATTACCCAGCAAGAATTGAAACTTTCTCTTCCTGCTAATGGCAAGCCAGTTACAAAATCCATGTTTATTATTTCCCATGGAGCTTTTTGCTGCTCTATTTGTTGTAACAACCCAGCTCTCTTCCCAGTTAATCTTTTAGATTTCTGACAAGAGTCACATGTTTCAATGTATTTTTGTACATCCTCTTTCATGTTTATCCACCAGGCTGTGTTTTTAACTCTAGTTAATGTTTTGTTAAAGTCAAAATGACCAGCTAAGATGTCATCATGACAAGTACTTAACATTAACTCTTTCATAGAAGGTGGTATCACTATTACATTACTTAACTTTTTCCTGTAATATATGTATCCATCTTCAATTGACAGTTTACCTTTTTCCAATGCATTTCTATACTTTGGAGGCAAGGTTTTAATCAATGCACTCATGGAGGCATTAGTTGGATCATTTAGAATGGTAGATAGTTTAGTAAAATCTTTATCAGATGAATAATTTTCCAATATATTTTGCATAAATTCTTCCTCTAAATCCACTATATAAGTCCCAAATATATGTTTAACCTCATTTTCAGGTACATAAGCTGGGTTGTCAGCATCATTTGGCAAAGGACATCTGGATAATAAATTCACATTAGAATGCAATTTTCTTGCTCTGTGAGTGATTGTCATTCTTCCTCTGTACTCCTGTACAGCTAGTTGCCATCTAAAAATGTGCCTATTAGGGGTTTTCATGTTTAGTAATGATTTTACTGCACTGCAATCTGTTATAAGTTCAAACTTCTGGTCTTCCAGATAGTAATGAAGTTTCTCCAAAGCCCACACCATGGCCAATCATTCTAGCTGTGTGGCATCATACCTTAATTCTGTTTTTCTTAAGGTTCTGGATATATAACAGATGACTACTTCAGATAATTTTCCATTTATTATCTGTTTCTTCTGTAAAGCAGCACCTAACCCTATGAAGCTTGCATCAGTGTAAAAGATAAAAGGTAGGGTGAAATCTGGCAGTCCCAATATTGGAGCTGACATTAAACATTCATTTAATTTATTAAAGACATGTTTTCTTTCATTATTCCAAATGAAAGCTTCATTTTTCCTGATTAATGTTGTTAAAGGAGCTGCAATGGATTGGTAATTTTTAATGTACTGTCTTTAATATCCACACATGCCAAAAAACCTTTGAACCTCTTTTACATTTTTAGGTATACCAATGTTTTTTATTGATGCCACCTTATTCTGGTCAACACAAATTTGTAATCCAGATACAACATGTCCAATTACTTTCAAGGATTGAAATCCAAACTTACATTTCTTTAATGCAATTGTCATATTAATGTCATCCATCTTTTGAAAGACTCTTTCCGGGTGATTTAAATGTTCATCATATGTTTTTGAAAACACTATAATGTCATCAATATAGACCAAAAGCCATCCTTCAACCATTTCCTGATGGAAAACCCTATCCATTAATTTTTGGAAGACTGAAGGTGCATTTTTTGGGCCAAATGGAATTCTCACATACTTAAATATACCTATATGTGTGGTTATTAATAAGTAATTTTGAGAATTATTTTCCACAGGAATCTGGTGGTAACCCTTGTTTCCATCCAGACAGGAAATGTATTTTGCTCCTTGTAAGGTAGCATGGATAGAAGATATCCTTGGTAGAGGGTAAATATCATCTATAGTGTATGTATTCAGAGCTCTATAATCACCGCATAATCTTGCCTTATATTTTTCATAAGAGATTAATACTGGTGAAATAACACAATACTTAGGTGTTGTGTCTACTTTTTCAACAATACCCATTTCTAACAACATTTTTATGTTGTCTTCAATATCTTTTTTTTGCAGGAGAAGCTGGGTAAGGTTTCTTTTTCAAGCTGCCAGGAATATTATCTAAATCACAACTTAAAGAGATTTTCATCTCATGGTCTTTGACCAATCCTAGTTCATTTGAACCATGAGCAAATGCCATAGGATATAATTTAATCAATCTCAAAATATTTTCTTCTTCAATGTTTGAGAGTTGAGGACTGAAAGAGGCCTTTTGGATTTCATTATCCAATTCAACCATTTCAGTGGTGGTTCTTCCACCTTGCAGTTGTTCTTCTCTAGGATAAATGGCATATACTGAGTTTGCAGAACATATTTTAAATTTTCTCTTACCATTCACGCCTATAGTGAAGCAACTTTTTGCAGGATCTAGTTTAATGCCAAATTTTGTCAATAAATCATTGCCAATAATAAACCAATCACTACAATTTTTATTATCCATTACTAAAAATTCACATACTGCTCTAACATATCCATTATTATATTTAAAGAATACAGCAGTTTTGTATTTGCCAATTGGATTTAATACTGAACCAAAACCTCTCCATTTCTTTGTCTGTACAGGCTCTAGTTTTTCTTTATACTTACTGTCAAGTTTCATTAATGTATTAATAGAAACTACACTACCTGCAGCCCCAGTGTCAAGAATGGCATTCATTTCTCTTCCACATATAATAACAGGTGCTCTGATAGATGTTATTTTGTAAGTATCATGAGATACATCTTTAATTATTTCAGCTTCCTCAATGAAAGTTAAAGATGTGTCTGTATGAGGTATAGCATCATTCAGGAACATAATATCCTGTTCTAATACAAATATCTCATGTTCATCATCACTGTCAGATATCTTACTTTTGCAATCCTCACTGGATTTCACATTCTCATCTTCTTGATTACTTGGTTCAGAATTCTGGGAGGTTTCAATAACATTTATTCTTTTCTTACACGTGTGACCCTTAACCCAAGGTTCATTACATTTATAACAAGTGTTATTCTCTTGTCTTTTAGGGACAAGGGGAGCTGAAGGTTTTTTCTTCTCCACTGGCAATTTACTTGTAGTAGGTTTTACCACGTCAACACTTTGTCTGTAATTGTTATACTTGTTTTCATATTTGTGGTTTAATAATATTTCATTGCATATATTAATGAACCCAGAGGTATCTCTGATGGTTTCAGTTCTAGCTACAATAATTTCTCTAACTGATATAGGCAACTTGTATAGTATTTTCTCTCTCCACTCATCATAATCCATTTTTGGATCCATAGCTTTCATGATTTTTATTATATTCATTAAAAAGACCATGGGTTTATCTCCAGCATTTGGATTATATCTGGCTCTTTCATACAATCTTTGTTGAGTGATTCTGAATTTTGGACCATCAAATAGCCTTTCAACTAGTGCCTTCCATTAATTCCAGGAGTAATTAATTCCCTCACTCAATACAGATTCAAACCATAATAAGGCCACATCTGTAAATAAAGATATTAACTTTGAAGTAATTTCTTCATCAGTTAATTTGCAAGAAAATTTTAAGTTATCAATTCTTTGTATGAATTGCTGCCAATCAGATTTTGAATCCCCGTCAAAAGAAGGGTATTGATCTAACTTAGGCCAGTTCTTTTGGCTAGTTTTTTCTTCCCTAACCCTAGGAATATTGAGTAATTCACTTACTTAAGAAAGATGATCATTTATTTCATCTTTTACTGATTTTATATTCTCAGAGCTCATGACACTATGTTCATGTTCAATCATTGGTTTATCATCAGAGTGTTTCATAAAAACTGGTATTCTTTCCACATAAGAGGTATTATCTTTTTTTTTCAGTATTTTTTAAAATGTTAGCTACTTCAATTTCTACTCTTTGTAACCTATCTTTTATTACAGGTACATGAGTTAAGGTATCATTTATATTTGAAAAAGAAAATTTTACACATCCCTCAATGGTAGCCATAATATTCTGAGAATGTTCTAATTTATTTTCTAAATTTTTAATCTCAGAATTTAATCTTTTGTTTTAATTGATTAATTCATTATTTGAATTCTCAATAATTTTTAACTTATTGGCTGTTGTACTCAATGATTGTGTGAGGTTTAATAATACACTTTCTGTATTATTGTTTGACTCTCTAGAGAATTCTTCCAATTTTTCAATTCTGAATAATAATTTACTAATTATTTTTGATTCCATTGGATTTTCTTTTAGAAAATATTCAATTTTTTCTGTGTCCAATTCAGAAGACTCATCATCAGGTTCAAAATTTAATTCATTTGGTTCCATTTTTATATTAAGGGGTGTCAGTTCTGGTAAATCCGCACTTATCTAAGTGCGGATTTCAAAAACACACTATCCCCAATACTGTTGGATTTCAAAAGTGAAAAAAGTCACTTATTTCACTCAAATCCGCACTTTCTCAACCAAAAGTGCTGATTTCACCATCAAGTCCCATTTCACTGATTTGTCAGCATCATCCCATTCATAGGCAGCACTCCGCAGCATAACACTTCATAACTCAAAACATCGTACATCATTTACATCTTCATATCATATCATATAAGAGTTATGCCTTCCTCACTTTCAAATCGTGATAAATTACATAAAGCAATGACTTTCATGGCTCTTGAACTGCTCTTGGACTCTGATTCCGATTCTGATTCTGATCTAGAAGAAGATTTTGTCTTTTTATCAAAAATGGCCACAAAACATTACCTTCTTCCCAGAAAGCCTCAAGTACTTCATACCCCCAAGTAAACCATCCAAACACTTCTTAACCTATCTACACCCAGTTTTAGACAGCTGTTCAGGACCTCTCAGGAATGTTTCCTTAAATTGCTTGAGCTTATTCAGGATCATCCTATATTTCACAATAATTCTCAAAAAGAACAACGACATCCTTCAATTCAATTGGCCATCACACTATGTCGTTTGGGTTCAAATGGTAATGGAGCCGCTTTGAAACGTTTAGAAAATGTCTTTGATTTAGGGTATGGTTCAGTTAACACTTATACCAAACAATGTATCACTGCCATCAACTCCTTGGAATCTCAACTTCTCACCTGGCCAACAAAAGAAGAGTGACTTGAATCATATCAGGTTATGCAAGCAGAGGGCTTCCCAGGATGTATTGGTTTTGTTGATGGTACTACTATTCCTTTGAGCCAGAAACCTGCTGTGGTCTTCCAACATTGGCAAGGACCTTTGTTGTGTGATTTGGCGCTGTTTGTGCATGTCTTAATTGAAATCTGTTAAGGAATTGGGTATTTTTCTGGTTTTATTCCATGGATATTGGGTCTGCGAGTATGTGGGTACTATCATTGGATAGCCCTTCTTTTTCTCTATATTTTATGTCTTAAAGACATTTTTTATATTCTAAGTTTTAAGGGGTCATTTCCTCATTTTTCATTTATAAAAGATAGCTGTTTAATTTTGTTTTTTGTGTTTTACGGGCTAGCCTTAAGTCTTAGGGTTAAGTGCTTAGTACCGTTGGATAGAGCTAATTTTTCTCTATATTTCATGTCTCAATGTTGTTATAGTGAAATTCTGTGTTTTAAAGATTTTAGTAGTTGTAGCTAATTTTTCTAAGTAGATTAGTTGTTTTTATTGGTTTTCTGGATTCAGGGAGGCCGGGCCGCTTCAGGCAGCACCTCCGAAGTCGGGTGGCCTGCCCGCCACTGTTTTAGAAGGTTGGTGAGCGCTTCTGGAGGGTTTTTTATTCAATTTGGCTGGATTTTGGGTGGGGAATTTGTCAGGGTGGTCTGTGCACTGGCTGTATGATGCGTGTGTGGGAAGATTTTTAGGGGGATCATCTTATCTCTTAACTCATCACTTCTCTGTTCCTCACTGTCTCATTGACTTGTGTTTTCTTGGAATATATTACTGTTCATTTCAACTCTTTCTGGTAGTCTGTCTGGGACTATTATCTTTACTTTTAAAGGGGTCAAGTGTGTTTAATTAGAGGGTCTAGCAAACAGATCTCCAATTTGCTGCAACAGGTAAATCTCACTTATTTTTCTAAAGGGACAGGGGATTTTCTCTCTGGTTTTTCTCCAACTCCCTTGGTCAAGGCCTATAGCTAGTACTATAGGATTGTCTACACTGCTCAAGGTGGAAACAATTACTTTTACCATAAAAAGAGGTAGATTATTTTTAACTCCTTTCATTCTCTTTGAAACTAAAACAAACAAATATATCTTCTTTATAGATATTCAATTTCTGTTCAGCTTATATTTGAGGTAAACAAAAAATTTATATCATTCTTTGCTGGCTATCCTGGCTCATGTCATGACTCCTATGTCTTCCAAAGAATGCAAATTTCAAATGAACCTGAAAAATTCTTTGATGAAGATCAGTATCTTCTTGCAGATTCTGCTTATGTGAATGGAAAGTATGTACTTCCTGCTTTTTGGGGAGCAGCTTCAGAAGACAGTCAAAATGCCAACTTCAAAAATAATTTGGCAAAGTCAAGAGTCCGTATTGAACTTTCTATTGGAATCTTGAAAGGCCGTTTTTCTAGTTTAAGGGAATTAAGAAGTCCTCTTAGAAATAAATCTGAAAGGGAGGCGGTGATCAACTGGATTCTGTGTTGCACTATACTTCATAACCTACTTGCTGACCTCAAAGTTCAATGGTTAGAGCTGTATGAAGATGAACAAGTTGATTCACCTCTGACTATATCCAACACTTTTATTTCTCAATCAATTAGTATAAGGGCAAAAATTCTTTGAATAACACTCCAACATTTTTCAACACAATTTTAATTTTTTTTTTTCATTCTCTTCAAATGATCAATTTGCATGTGTTATTCACTGAGAATGGTAAATTTTTTTGCATATTTTTTTGGTTATTGAATTTGCTGTTTAAGTCTTATTTTTTTATCTCTCTGTGTTTTCTTTCATCAACTCAACATGAAATCGCATATTTTCAGCAAACACATATTTTTTCAGTCACTCTCTTTTTTTTCTTCACTCATATCTGTTTTCTCCTCTCTTCCTACATCACTCAAACAATTTCACTTATATTTCTTTTTTCTCAACTCATCTCTCCAGGTAAGTCATTTTATCTTTTTTAATTAATTTTTTGCTAATTTTTTTTTTTTTTTTTTGGTTTTTTGGTTTTTTTGGGGTTTTTTTGGGGGTTTTTTTTTTTTTTTTTGTAAGTGGTTTTTTTTAAATTTATAGGTAAAATTAACCTTTTTTTGTTCTCTCTCTCTCTCTCTCCCTCTTTTCTCTCATTTATCCTATTCTTTATCCCCCCTTGGCCTGGGCTTTTTCCCACCTTTACCCTCTCCTTGGACTGGATACATCCCCCTTTCCCCCCTCCTTTTCTCACTCTAACCTCCCTTTTCTTCATCTTTGGTCTCATCTCTCCCTTTCTCCCCCTTGTTGGTGTCCTCATTTCCTCCCCTCATTCGTCTCCAACCCCCCTCCAAATCCCCTCCAAACCCCCCTCCAAACTCTCTCAATCACCCCCTCCAACCCCCCTTTAATCCGTTCCTAACCCCCCCTCCTATCCCCCCTCCAAACCCCCTCCAAACCCCCTCCAAACTCCCCCAATCCCCCCCTCAAAACCCCCCTACCCCCCCTCAATGTTCCTTAACGATTCGTTAGCAAATTGTTAAGGAACATTGAGGGGGGGTAGGGGGGTTTTTAGGGGGGATTGGGGGGGTAGGGTGAGGTTAGGGGGATTAGGGGGGTTTGGAGGGGGGGGGTAGGGGGAGGTTAGGGGAGGTTAGGGGGGTTTGGAGGGGGGGAATAGAGGTTGATTGAAGGGGGGGTTGGAGGGGGTTTGGGGGGGATTGAAGGGGGGTTTGGAGGGGGGTTTGGAGGGGGGTTTGGAGGGGGGTTTGGAGGGGGATTTGGAGAGGGATTTGGAGGGGGATTTGGAGGGGGATTTGGAGGGGGATTTGGAGGAGTATTTGGAGGGGGTTTGGAGGGGGGTTTGGAGGGGGGTTTGGAGGGGTTTAAAAGGGGATGTGAATAGGTTGGAGGGGGGGGGGGGTTTGTACAAGGGTTTTGATGAGGTGGGAGAGGGGTTTGGAGCGGGGAATTTAGGAAAATGGGGAAGTGATAAAAAAAAATTCACAGTTTTTAGTTTTTTTTTTGATTTTTTTAATTTTAGAGAAAAATATTCATCAAGTTCAAGTGAAATAAAAAAAATTCTTATTAGTCTTTTGAGGATTTTTATTTTTTTAATTTAAATTAAGTGAGTTTTTTTTAATGTATAATTTTGGGTGTTTAAAACGTAACAAATTTTGAAGTAGAAAAATACATGTCTTTAACTTCAGATTCACCACTTACCTCACTCTCATCTTCTTTAACTTCATTATCATCTTCAAATTCAAATTCTTTTCAATCATCATCAAAAACATTGACAAAAAATGAACAGTATCAAAATAAAAGAAATTTTTAAAAAAAATTCACTTGGATCAAATATTTGGCCATATTTCAAAAATCAAGTACTATAAAACTAAAGTTGAAAAAAAAACAATATCTGAAACGTTACCTGAAAATATACATTATTTAACTAAAACTGGAGGTGATGAAGTTAAAGTTGTTATTAATAATACTTTCAAACCTCATTTTATTGACAAAAACCATTCTTTTAAGGGTTTAAAAGATGAATAATTTAATCAACTCTGCAATCTCATCATAACACTCTATCAAATGGCTTTGGTTCGCTTACCTTTAAGGAATAAGAATTTGTTGGGTGGAATCATGATTGGTATTGGATGGAGACCAGGATTTGATAAAGGTTTTTCTCTTGGTATGTTTAAAAATTTTTCTGGATTTTTTAATATCATTTTACTAAATTTAATTCAAATAGGCATATATTCTTTACTCAGATCTTTATCTAAAGCTGAATTAGATAATGATTTTCGAAAATGGAATACTTTACCTTCATTTAATTCATTTCTTGCTCTTCGACTTAAAAAAACTCTGTAATAAAGCTTTTGAAACAAATCATGAAGTTGCTACAAGACTTGGAATACCAAGTTGGTGCCACTCTGAATGGGAAGATATTAGCAGTGATTATCTAATGTTTTGAAATGTTATAATCACTCATTCTGGATTTCATAACCAAATTCACACCAACTCAAATGATGCCAATTACCTCACTTATAGAATTTTCACATATATTAATCCTATCACTGGACAACCTATTCTATCACCTGCAAAAATTAAAGGACATGTATTATATTTCCCGGATCATGGATGTATAATCGATTTTGGATTAGGAAATGGAATCATCAAAGCAGTTTCGAATTCTTCTTACAATAATCACCAAACCACAAAGGCTCCTCCAGGTTTGGAATCTTGTCAAGACTTCATGCATTTTGGTTGCTCTTTCCAGATCAGTCAAAAGTTAATCCAGCGAATAAACAAGTTAAAAAAAGAAGAAAAAGGTAATAAATTTAAAAATTCTTTAGGTAGATCTAAAAAGTATGGGGATTTGTAGAGTCACCAAATATTTAATATTCTTCCATAAATTTTTAATAAATAAATATGATATTTCAATTTATGAGATTAAAGTAATGGGCCAACAACCATGTGTTGTATAAAAGGTAATCATGATAACATTAATTTGTTTCATGGGGTTCCTCTAGCCTATACCTGTGGAAAGTCCCAAACCTAGTTTCTAGACTTGATCTGAATTTTGGCATGAGGAATTGTCATTACTTTAAAAGTAGTAAATTTGACATATCTTAATCTATATATTAATTAATTTATGTAATTATATTAAATTTTGATGACTTTCACACTTTACTTCAATAAAATGCAGGGGAGGGTATTGCCAATTTTTTAAATCTGACATGTGAAATTGATGACTTAGAAAAATTTGGTGGTACCCGCCCCATGTTTCAATAAAATTCAAGGGGAGGTATTGCCAAATTTTCAAAAGAGATATTGAATTTTTTTGACTTAGAAGTATTTAGATAAGCAAACTTATTGACTTGAAAGTAAAGATAGAAAATTTTTATTATATTTTCAAATTTTCGGCAAAATAAAAGTATAAGCAAACTTATTGACTTGAATGTAAAGATAGAAAAATTGTATGATATTTTCAAAAATTTGTCAAAAATAACGTACTATATTCAAGACCTTTTATAAGTCAGCATATAAGAAAATATTCCCAAAAAGAAATCAAACAAAATTAAATTAACTAGAAAAACAATTTATCAATTGAAAAGGTCAAGTAATTTTTTAATGTCCTCATAAGATTGGCCATTTTTTACACATTCCATAATGAAATCTTTTTTTTTAAAACTCTCTTGTTTTTCCAATTCACAAGTAACCATTTCTTTTTGAAATTGACGGTCATTTACTCTTTCCCTATGCTCTGCCTCAAATTTTTTTTCTTCCAAATCTAAGGCTTGCTGATCTTTCCTTAGCATATGATCAAACTTCATCTTCTCAAAGTCAAGGGCATTTTTAGCAATAGTTGATTTTGCTGAGAAAATTAAATTGAAATAAATAAATAAATGAGTTAATGATTAAGATATATAGTAAACAAATCTTACTTATATCTTTTTCTTCAAAATAATCCTCAAGGGAGCCAAATGAGCTTGTTGAAGTATTACCACGTTTTAATAGATGGTTCAAGTTCATTGAAGTTGGGGCTTGACGCTTTAGTTTGGAGCTTGAGCAAGAGGCTTCAGGAAGTTCATCTAAAGCAGCTTCTAAAGTGGGATTCACATTTCCAGAATTGAGATTATTTAATTGAGATTGAGTTTGAGTAGGAGGAGACTAGAATGAAAGAGAAATTCAGAGAAGAATTGAAGAAAAAACAAAAAGTAAACATAAATTTAAATTTTGGGCCTCTGAGGATTCAGATCTGCTGCAATATAATTGTTCTACTTGATATTCCGGATCATCTTCATATGAACTATGGTTAGAAGGTGGAGTGGATTGATCTCCTTCAAGTAAAGGTGTGTCGGGAGGATTATAGGAAGGTTTGGATCCAGAGGGTATATCCTAAGTAGTATCGTGTAGAAACCAAGGGTTTACATCAACTCAGGAGCCAAAACAATTATCCATTTCCTCATAGAAAGGACACATGACATTGAGCTTTTTGGAAACAGTAGTAATTCCAATCTCCAAATCATCATCATCAATACCAAAGCCAGTTTCATTTGCAGCATGATGAGTCTTTTTATATTTTGAATGGTAACTCTTAAATCTCTCCTTCATTTGTTTAGGATTGATATCGATTCTCCCCCTTGTTTTCTTCCTTACTTCATTGGCCATCAATAAGTAGCCATTAACCTTTGAAGAAGGTGGAAGTCCAATAAGAGTGGACTTTTCACATCCAAAACATGCTTCAAAATTTGATTATGATGAGATAATCATCCTTTGTAAGCTGACCTGAACCTGACTTTGATTTTTCAGATGTAGGGCTTGCTTTACGAGGAGACTTTTGTGACAAAGCAGATTTTTGAGTTACCTTTTGAGATTTGAAATGTCTGGGAGGCATTATGAAACTGGCGCATAACAAGAAAAAAGATTAAGAGGTAGAAGAAATAAGTAAAAAAGAATGTAAACATGCCTAGTAAAAATGTTGAAAATGTCAGGAAGGGGTGTGTGCCAGGGATTGATGGGTAGGTAGTGAGGAAGGTCAGTGTATCACATGTGATAGGGATGGTATGGGAAAGAAAGGGATGATGTGGCCAACATGTGGTTTTGAAAAAAAATCACAAAAAAAGTGCTGATTTGAGGTCAGAACTGACACCCATTTTTGAAATAAGTGACTTTTTTGCAAAATTTAAGTGCTGATTTGGTTTGAAATCCGCACTTAAGTTAAGTGCAGATTTTCCAGAACTAACACCCCCTATTAATAGCATTTTCCTGGTGGTCAATAAAACTATGTACATTGTCCTCATTTAAAGACAAGTTTAACATGTTATTTTCAAATGAATAATTTTTTAAATCCTTATCAATTATATCTAATAACTCTCTATCAATTTCATTACCTATAAGTAATTCATTGTTAGGATTATATAATTGATCCTGAGAAGATGGATGACTTACCAAGGTCTTATTCCATTTCCCCTGCCTCTCCTTGGCTTTCCCCTCTAAGGGTGACTGCTGGAGCCCTGCTGTTGAGGGTTTTTGTAGTTTAGGGCGTACCAATCCCACTTCCATTTGCTTACTGTGATTTTTTGATCCTCCTCTTGGGCTGCAGGTGTTGCTATGGAACTGTTGGGTGCCACTGTTGGTGGTTGAGCCTTTATTTCTACTAGAGCTTGATTGACTTCTACAAAACCCTGAGCTGCTCTTTTCTCCAGATTGTTTATCTGGTCCACTATATTGTTTACCCTTATTTTCAAAGTGTTCAGTAGAGTGGAGAGGGAGTGAATTTGTTCTTGTAAGGTATTTTTTGTTTTCTTTATTGATACCTGTTTCAAAAGTTTTTCCCTTTCCTCCAGAGAAATTGTCAGAATGATGGTGTTTATGGGGGACTCCTGGCCCTCCATTTGAATGTCCTGTACCAGGTTTCTCAGCTCTAGGTATTAAGCTATAAGGTTTTTCCTTATCACTCACAATATCATTGTTGTCACACATTTTTACGTGGAATTTAATCAAAGAATTGAAATTTGAGATTTTTAAAACTTCAAAAAGGAGTTTTATCAGTACTTATTAATACCACTGAAGACAATTTTATTGCTTTCTTGTAGGTATAAAGTGAATTTAGAAGTTCCAAAAGTCAAATATGCTTTTATGTGGTGACTTGATTTAACTGGTCTACAATATGTAGCCATGTTTTTATATTTAAAAAAGAAAATTTGTCAGTAAGATTCTTTCAAAATATTAAATGAATTTTACAAACCAATAAAAGGGATTAAGAGCCCTGTTAAAAGAAAACAATTAATCAGTTTAATTGGTTATCATATGCAAATATCACAAATTTAATTGGTCTATTGAAAGACTCCCACTAAGAAAAATTTTATGTTAAATTAGTGGCAAAAATTTTATCTGCAAAGATCACAAATTCAATTGGTCTATTGAAAGACCCAGTAATAACAATTATATGTTAAATTAGTGGTAAAATTTTGATTCAATATCACAATTTTATTATATAACAGGGCTTCTTTTTCTGAAATCACTATATAAGTGACCCCAACCTGTTGTAATTATCCAAATATTTCTATAGGGATTTTATTTACGTGTACCTTCTTTGAAATTTTTACTTACTGGATTAGAACAGAATTCTTGATGAAAGGTCCCCAATTGTCAGGCTGAGGTCAAGTACAAGACATGAGCTAGCTTGAATGGTCAGTTGTCTAGAAGATTTTAATGGTCCTATATGAATACTGTAGTTTAAATCCAACAAGTAGTAAAATATAATCAAAATAAAAGGTCTCAGCAATATAATTCTCACTATTTTTATATATGGCTAAAAATCTTTTTAGTTGGTAGAAAAAAAGATTTTATAGTTCAGATACTATTCAAAAGTCTTATAAAAGTACTAATTGATATTTATTGTAATTTATTTGGTTATATTAGTTAAATTGTAATGATAAAGAATGTAGAAACAAGACCCAAAAACCTCCCCCTTTTGTACACACTGAGTTCCCCAATGATTCCCTTGATGTCACACCCAATACACAGGTAATGACACCTCCAAACCACTAATAGACATGCCAATCAACATTCCCAGTAACCCATGACATGATTAGAAGAGTAACAACCGTCAAAATCCTGTATTAATAAGGAAAATCCATCAAAATTAAAGAATAAGATAAAAAGAGAGTATATGCGTATTAAAAAATAATATAAAAGACTAAAGAGGAAATTTTTAAGGTTAATAATAGCTTAATAATAAGGGAGATTCACTGTAGAAACAATGGGGCTAATTCTGACATTATACTACATGAAATTCCCATTCAAAAATACCCAACATTGACCGAGAAACCATCCAAAAACTCAAAAAGGAGCGTGAGATGTGGGGTAACTACATGCAGTCCTTGGCAGGTGCTTGCACGGGTAAATCCTTGAATAAATTTAGGCAAATTTAAGCGTTGTGATGAAATAAGACACCAAGAGTAAGTTTATTAATGAAATTAGTGCATATAAACAAGGTCAATGCATTATTAATTAAGCTAGGACACTAAATAGGCACCTGTCACCTATTTTAGTGAGTTTCCCCACAGTGGGAGTAGAATGTGGGGTAATTTTAGTGTGAAAAAGCTAACTTTGCTAAAAATGAAGCTATTCACACAGGAAAAAAGCAGGCAGTATGTGGCCAGTACACAGAAGCCATTTCTGGCATAAAAAACACCAAATTTGAAAAGTGTTATTTTTATTCATTTAAATAGCCAAATCAATAGTCCTAAATGAGACAAATTGATCTGTCAAAGCGCATTTTTGATATTCTCAAATTTATGACACATATAGTCAACTTTTAAGTGAAATAAAGTGCATTTCTTGTTTTTTTGCATAAAACAGTGAAAATAACAGCTTTAAGTGTACTTAAAAATTATGTAGCCTTATACTTAAGGTTCTTAAGATTACCCTAACATATTACAACTTAATATTAAGTACATAAGACTTATAAAAGGTGGATATTTGCATGTATATAAGGTGTTATAATGGCATATTGTGTATATTATCATAATTTTACTTATGTATACTGTTTGTGTACTCTTAATTATTGTTCCCATGTATAGTTCATGTGTTTAACATAACTTATAAGTACTTTTTACTCAGTCCTGGAGATATACAGGCTGACATGGAGGATGAGGTGAAAGAATCCTAATATAATCTTTACAAAATAAGTAAACATTTTATTAGTGAATGCTTCAACTGTCAGAATTCTAGCCTTACATTTAGTTGTCTCTTCAGATCCCTTGCACAATTCTTATTTTGAGCAATATTGATTCTAGTACATATAAATATATTTCTACTCAGATGTCACTCGTTAACCAATATTATATCAACTTAACAAAAAATGTCATTATGTGTCACTCACTCAGCTACATTTATACATATGATTACATACAAATATATATATTTCTGTGAACATAATTACATTAAATTTATTGAAACCTACATTAATGATTAAACCTATATTGATGATAGTTGAGAGTATACAGCTATTTTGGAAATGGTTGGTGCAGTTTTGCAAACAATTCTCAAACCTTTTGACAGATTAAAGGACATTTGATGGGATATTTAGCTTCCATTCAACAAAAATTTGTAACTTTCACTGTCAAATATCAATCATTCTGTCTAAATGTTTTGATTTTTTTTGTATATAGGTTCACCAACCATTGTCAATATAGCTGTACAGTACCCTGACAGAAAGTTGGGTCCGAATTTATTTATTTATTACTCATAAACCTTTTATTCAACTTCTATAAAACTTTGATATATGATAGAATAGAGACTCTAGAATAAGAATATAATAGCAAAAAAATGAAAATAAATAGTTTCCCCATGTAGATTTACAGCTTTCTTGTGGCTTAATTTTTGAATTCAGTGAAGAAACATCTGAAAAATGATAGAAATACCATTAGATAGTTTGGATAGAATAATGAAAACTTGCACCAAACAGAATTTGAAAATAATAAAAACTCGCAGAGAAAAAAAATATTTTGTTTTCAGTCATCATGGGGTGGTTCCACCATGTGCCTTGACAACAAACTCCATTCAAGATGTCATTGATGCCACTAAATTTTCTAGAAAACTATCAGGAAAGCTCTACCAAGCCATCTTGAGTGCAATCTTCATCTGGTTGATATTTTTTGGCTGATAATATTCTTGAATGGTAGTTTTGAGTTTATGCCATACATTTTCTATAGGGTTCAAATCCGGAGATTGAGAAGGCCAATTTTCCATTTTATAAATGTTTTCTTTTGATCTATATATTTTACAATGAAGAGATGTGTGAATTTGAGAATTATCTTCCATTAAGATGAGTTTGTGAGTTGGATCATGCTTAGCAAAGAATGGGAGAAGGGTATCTGTGTAAACATTCAGAACAAAATCAGTTTATTTCCATTTGGTTTAAGGAAGAAATGTGAGAGGTGCTTTTATAGTATTAAAAAAAGCACTCCAGACCATAATTGATGTGCCTCCACTTCTAAAAGATGGTTGAATCATCTCCTCCTGAAATTGTTGACCATTCTATTGCCACACTAATGTTTTTTTTGACTTCTTTCCAATCTCAAAACTTGATTCATCTGAGAAAATAACCCTTTTCCAATCATCCACAGTCCAGCTTAAGTGATCCTTAGCAAATGCAAGTCTCTTTTGCTTGGGAGTTTTGTTTAAGTATGGTTTTTCAGCAGAAACTTGGAAGTGGAATCCAAGCTCATGTGCATGTCTTTGGAAAGTTTGGAAAGAAACATTATCAGACAGTGAGCCAGTTATTTCAGTTAATGTTGCTTTTGGATTAGTTTTTAGCACATGTGCAAGATGTAGAAGATCTCTTTCAGTCATATTCAAGGGGAGCCCCTTTGATTTTGGAGTTTGGACTGTTCCCCTCTGACAGTGTCTTGACATAATGGAAGATACAGATGTTTGAGGCATTTCTAATAAAAATTCTACATTTCTTGTAGAGATTTCCTTGCTCACTAACCAGACAACTATAGCTTTTTCTTCAGTTGTACAGTACTTTTTTGCAGATTTCTCCCTCACCATCTAAACAAATTTCAGGAAAGAAAAACAAATTCATTGGAGAAGTTTAAAATGCAAAAAAAAGGATGATAACAAATAAAAAAAAACTTACTATTGAAGAAAGAAGGGTGTGAAATCAAAATACAGAATAAATGATGTTGGCAGAGATTATTGTTGTGCTGAAGTAAACTGGAAAAGATGGGGAAAGTTCAAAAAAACCTCCAATATAAGACTCAACCTTTTGTCACCCCACTGTACATAGATTTCAACACTCAGTACTTTTTCTATCTTTTTTTTCTCCTAACTACCATCAGGTAATGTTATATTCTGATTCTTACTGTTATTTCATGTTACATTTGTTATTATTTAATAACATGAAATATACCCATCTTTGTTTGCTCCTAACTTCCATCAGCCTGGGATCCTTTGCATTACGTTGTATAATTTTATCTCTGGGTAGAGTTTCATCCTCAGATCCCAAGTTGGGTAGAGTGTCTTCCCTGCATTGTAAGCCAAGTAGAGTGTTGTCCTCATGCATTTTTTCCGTACCAGGTAGAGTGTCTTCCCCGGATCCAAAGTCAAGTAGAGTGTCATCTTCACATCACCACCATCTCACAGGTTGAGTGTTCTCCATGTTCTGTCAAGTCCATCTCCATCCCACAGGTCAAGTGCTCTCCTTATTTCATCAATTTATACAGTGTGGTCTTCCAACATTGGCAGAGGCCTTTTTTGGTCTATTTGGCACTGTTTTGGTATGTCTTAATTGACATTGGTTGAAAAAATGGGTGTTTTTCTGGTTTCGTTCAGCGAATATTGGGACCACCAAGATGTGGGTTCTACCATTGGATAGCACCAGTTTTTCTCTGTATTTTATGTCTTGTTGACATTTTTCATATTCTAAGTTTTAAGGGGTCATTTGCTCACTTTTCATTTCTAAAAGATAGCTGTTTAATTTTGTTTTCCATGTTTTACGGGCTAAACTTAAGTCTTTGGGTTAAGTGCTTGGTACCATTAAGTAGAGCTAATTTGGCTCTATATTTTATGTAACAATGTTGTCATAGCTTAAGTTTGTGTTTTAAGGGTATTTGTAGTTGTGGTGGAGGGTCATTTACTCATTTTTCATTTCTAAAAGATAGCTGTTTAATTTTGTTTCTTTTAAGGGCTAACCTTAAGTCTTAGGTTTATATGCTTAGTACCATTAAGTAAAGCTATTTTGGCTCTATATTTTATGTCACAATTTCGTCATAGCTTAATTTTGTGTTTTAAGGGTTTTAGTAGTTGTGGTGGATTTTTCTAAGTATTTTGGGCTTTATTGGAGGTTTTTGGTAGTTTTCTGGCTTCAGGGAGGCCTGGTCGCTTCCAGGCGGGCCCCTGCCTTGGTTTTAGAAGGCTGGGGAGCGCTTCTAGAGGGTTTTTATTCAATTTGGCTTCAAAAGTGCCAAATTTTTTGCTGTGCATGGATTTTTTAGGTGGTGGTCTGCGTGTACATACTGAATAAGACAGTTTGGAGAAACTTTAATTATCATACAACAGTACAGAAGTGATATCATTGTTTCTCACTTAGTTTTCACTGTTTTTTTGCCACAATTGACTGTGTTTGTTGCAAGGTTAGTTCTTCATTTAACTCAACTTTGGTAACTGGTTTCTCTGGTGTAGCTTTGCAACCTGCATCAAGTATTATTGCTGTTTTCTGTGCAACAAGTGCACAGTGTTTTGATTTTCTGGTGTGGATCTTTCTGCATTTCAGGTTTCTGGTTCTTTTGTTCTCAGTTGTCTGCTATTGGCTACTTTCTTAACTTGTTAAGCATTCAAGAAGTGTGTTGGAAGGGGGAAAGGGGGGTTTCTCTCCAGTTTTACTCCAACTCCCTTGGTCAAGGCCTATAGCTAGTACTATAGGATTGTCTACAACGGGTTGAGTTTTCTACCTTCTGTTGTCTATCTCATAACGTCAAAATAATTTCTGGCCTATATTACTATTTCTTCAAAATCAATTATTTATATATATTTCAAATCCCAAAAAAACTAACACCAATCACTCAACAAATAAATGATCTCTGCCAGTAATACCTAATATAATATAAATAAAGATAAATATTAATATGAGACTAATTAATAGAAAAATAATATCCAGCTTACAAAGGTATAATAAAAATTGATGAGCAAAATAAACAGACATGAAAAAGAAAATATTAATCTATCTCTACATATATATACTAATTACTTTTTCTTATTGCCATATTGGAAATGACTGAATAGCACAGCAGAGACAAATTTTAAATAGAAAGAAACACAAATATATAAACATTTGATATGTAGATTATAGATATAATGTGATTTATATGACAAATAGAAGAAATTAAGCATAGAAATAAGAACAGAGAAATAGCTAAGTACTTTCACATGAGGACATTAACTAGTGACACCACATGCAAACAGCTGACGTATCCACTGCTATGTCAGTGTGACATAGAAGAAAGGTATTTCAAAATCTAGTCCACTACATCAGCTTATTTTTTCTCACAGTTACCAGGAATTCATCCTGCCAAATAAGTGAGATCCTAGTCACCTGACACAGTACATTAGGTCATTGGATACGCAATATCTTTTGCTTGTGGATGCCCTCTACTTTGATTGTGTAATATTACCCTTGCATTCTCCTTCTGTTAAGGTTAGTTTTAGATTGCTATCACTATTTCATTGCCTAAAGGTTAGAATTAGGCTAACCATTACTTTTTTTCATCATAGTTTAAGTCAGTGCTATTTCTCTGGTATCTGGTTAAAGTGAAATTGGCCAAATGAAGCAAAAATAGATAGGTAATCTTGGAAGCATCCAAAATGGAAGATTTTTTTAAAGCCTCACCCTAATTTTTGCTCAAGTTTTAGTAAACGTTTTTAAAAAAATTATCTCAAATTAAATTTAATGTCTTTTATAGTCAAAGATGGGTTTGGATGCTGTTTGTTAAATAAAATGACTAGGTAGCTAAAAAAATAAAAAAATACAAAAATATAAAATGAAAAATAATATTTTATGATAGAAGCAAATAGGGGAGAGCTAGATGAAAAAAAAGTGCAACAGTCAGTTTTGAAGTAAAGAAAATTAAGGTTGAAAAAAATATAATGAAAAAATGAAAAGCTTATGGAATAAACCATAAGTGGGTAGCTAGACAAATAAAAATGAAAAACAGAAAACAAGAAAAACAATAGTCAGTTTTGAGGAAAACAAGAGTGGGGAGAATTTTAAGAATAGAGAAAAGGAAAAAGAAAAACTTACATTTATGGCCAGGACCAACGAAATGGAAGAGAGGAAATTGAAGACAAAAGTGGGGCAAGGGGGCAAGAGGAGATTGGTTGGGACACTGATTTTGTCAGCCTAGGTATCCCCAGAACTGAGTAATTCTTATGTTTAAAATAAGATAAAATTAATTAAATTAAGCTTATTACTTTAAAATAAAGTTAAAATACTAATATATGGTTATAATACATACATATATAACTATTACACTATTATATGACTTATAGTAGTTTA
Organism: Hemileia vastatrix; assembly: GCA_030280995.1. Classification (NCBI taxonomy): domain Eukaryota; kingdom Fungi; phylum Basidiomycota; class Pucciniomycetes; order Pucciniales; family Zaghouaniaceae; genus Hemileia; species Hemileia vastatrix. The sequence continues at coordinate 50,034,075 of JASXTE010000001.1, forward strand.
AATAGCTTATCAATAGCCTAATAATACTTATTAAGGTGTTAATGAAGCCATAATATACTTATCTTAAGTGATATTAAGTAATTATAGACATACATAAGCTTAAATGTATACATAAACCTCATATTCAGTGAATTATGTAGTTATATTATGTATATTTAGGTCTATAAATGGGTTTTAACATCTTAATAGCCTATAAACTTTTTTTTCTGCTTATTTTAGGTCAAATGGAAGTATTCAGTGGACTCACAAGGCCTACAAAATCATATACACCTATTTCAGGCACATATATCCAGTTTGGACAACTTAATCTGTTTCCTTTGATGGATTTTAATGGATTTATGGGTTGGGATATCATTACTGGGCTAATAAGGATGCTTGGGGAAGTTATTGCGGGATTGGAAATTTAATTTGGTTCCTTTATATGCTTTGGGTTTCATTATATTCTCTTTGGATGAGTTATTTTTACCTGTATCCTTATGGTATCCACTTTTATCTGTTTATTATATTTATGGTATGGGTCTGTGGTATAATTAATTGTGATGGAGTGTCCTTACTGGAGGTCTGGGTGTTTAAACAGCTTGAAGTGGACACCATGGGGAGGTGATGGGCCCTCAAAGTGCTGTAATTTCCAGGGATTGAAGTGACATCATCTGGCTTGAAGTTCTCTGCACTCCAGTGGATTTTTATAATAGTAAGGGAGGATTTTGACAGGTTATTAGACATCACTTACTTACTAGACATTAAACAAAAACTATTAAACAATTATTATCATATACAAATATATTATAAAGCATTTATAAATTTATATTATCTTTATATAAGCTATAACTATATTTTATTGATCTATTTTCCACCAATAGCACACATAAAAATCCAACTATTGTGAGTTTATATTGAGAATAAATATTTTATTAGTCTTCCCCTGAGGTTTAATCACTAAATCATTTAACAATAAGTAGTAGGACCATTAATATTTACTATTAAATCATACTTAGATACTAGCACACACTGACAGATTGCATATCCAATGATCCAATGCACTGCATCAGGTGACCAGGATTTCACTTTTTGTTGTGGAGGAATTCCTGGACACTGTGAGAAAAAATTAGCCAATGTAGTAAGCCAGCTTTTGAAATACCTTTCAGCTACGTTGCGCTGACGTAGCAGTGGATAACTCAGCTGCTTGCACATGGTGTGAGAATGTCTAGAGAAAATCATTTAGTCAAAAAGAGCATTAAAAATCATGCATGAAAAATTAAATTAGAAAATTTCATGTGACATTAAAAAATTAGGCTAATTACCCCATTTCTGAAATCATTGAAATAGTATTAAATAAAAATTTCTAATGTTTTCTAATGCTGGATTTTTACAATCATGCATCATTAAATCATTATGTCCCCTCTCTCTCTGCCCACCATTCCATCCATCAATTGGTGCAATTTTCGGAGAAACCAAATGGTGTGGTCATCTAACATTTTCTGGGGCCTTTGTTGTGTGGTTTGGTATGGTTTGGTGATGTTTTCAATGGCATTGATTTCTGTTTATGGTGTTTCTCTGGATTTACAGGCTGAATATTGAAGCTATGGGGATGAAGCTATCATCATTGGATAGCCCTGATTTTTCTTTATATTTTATGTTTTGATGGTTTTCTTATATCCTAAGTTTTAAGGGCTCTTTTGGTCACTTTTCATTTTTACTGTAACTGTTTAATTTTTTTTTTTGTGTTTTTTGAGCTAACCTTAAGTCTTAGAGTTAATTTATTAGTACCATTAGATATCCCTGGAATTTAGCTATGTTTAATTTCTTGTTGTTTTTTTAGCATATTTTGAGGTTTAAGTTGATTTCTGTTGTTTTCTGGTTTTTTTGTTGTTTTTTAGTGGTTTTCTGGCTTCAGGGTGCCCACCTGACTTGGTTGTAGCATGCTGGGGAGTGCTTCTAGCGGGTTTTTTATGCAGTTTGGCTGGTAGAAGCACCAAATTAGTTGCTGTAGCATAGATTTTTAGATGGGTTTCTGTGTGTACATACTGAATAAGACATTTTTGGGCAAACTTAATTATCATACAACCATCTGGTAAATAGATCACTGTTTCTTGCTCCGTTTTCACTGTTTTTTTTGCCACAATTGGCTGTGTTTGGTGCAAGGTTAGCTCATCATTTAACTAAACTTTGGAAACTGGTTTCTCTGGTGTAGCTTTTCAACCTTCATCAAGTATTATTTCTGTTTTTATTGCAAAAAGTGCACAGTGTTTTTTGTGTTTTATGGTGTGTATCTTTCTGAATTTCAGGTTTGTTTTATTCTGTGGTCTATCTAGACTACTGTCTTGACTTGTTAAACAGTCCAGAAGTGTGTTGGAAGGGATATTCTAAGATTCTTTAATTTTCTGTAGCAAATAAATCTCACCTGGTATTTCTCAAAGGGACAGGGGTTTTTCTTCTTAGTTTTTCTCCAACTCCCTTGGTAAAGGCCTATAGCTAGTACTATAGGGTTGTCTACATTTCTGGCCCCCAATGTGGGATGAGGATTTGTTTTATTTTTGGATTTACTGTTAATTTTGGTATATCTTCTTTGGTTGGAAATTTGGTCTATTGAATCTACTGGACCATGGCTTCCAGATCCTCTTTCTCTAGTGGTGGTAGTGGAACTGCTGGTGCTTCTGAGGATGTTAATTCTCATGTTTCAGTTAGGCTCTCTGTCAGGATCAAGTCCTTGAAGGGGCTTATGTTTCTGGGGGAAAATTTGAAGTTGTTTCTGGTGCTGTTTGAAGCTTCTGGGAATGCCAATGGTGCTTCTCACTTGGACATGGTGAAGCTAGTCATCTTCTACATTGGTGACAGGGCTCTGGTGAAGGATGTTGCTGCTATGGAGGGTTATAGAAGGAAGTTTTGGAAAAAGTTGTGTCTGAAGATGACAGACAGGTAAGGATACAGGTACTCTATGGTGGATGTCAATATGATTGCAAATGAATGGAAATCTTATGGTTGGGTGAATAATATTCACTCCTATAGGAAGTTTGTGGCTCAGTTAGATCCAGTGGTGGATTACTTGGTGGATATTCAGGAGATGGAAAGCACTGATTCTGAAAGAGATATTTTTTGGTCAGCTATGGTAAGAGAGTTCAGAATTGATGTTTTAAAGTAGTTAACAATGAAGTAAAAAATGAAGGTTCTTCTTAATGGGAACCAGAATTTGCCTTCTCTTTCTGTGGTGAAGGATTTTGTGAAGGATCACCTCAACTATTGGCACTGGATTCTTGCTAAGATGCTAGAACCAAGTATTTCAGAAAGGTCAGTGAAGCCTTTGCTGAATATGTTGAGGATATAAGGAGGAAGAAGGGGAGTATGAACAAGGGAAAGTCTCCTGAGAAGCCTAAAGAGGTTTATCTAGTAGTGGAGCAGCTGGCTGATCTGACAAACAGCAACATATTTTTGTTCAGGAGGCTCAGAAGGCCAATAAGGCTCCTTCTCAGCCTAGGGATTTTGAAAGGAGGGCTGTTAGAAGTGATCCTTGGGTATGCTCTTACTGTAGCAGGATGGGACACATGTCCAATTATTGTTGGGAATTAAATAGAGATGTGTCTGAAGGGAAGGAGGAATCTGATGAGAAAATTTCAAGCTCCCTGATGGTTCTTTTGTTAATCCTAGTGATTTTCAAGCTCCAGTGGACTTGGTGAGGAGGAGACCTAATGTCAACTCAAGGAGGCCAAGGTTTGAAGATTTGCCTAATGAGGCTTCCTCTTCTGGTAAAGTTTGAGATTATGGCAAGGGAAAAGGTAAGGAGTTTAATAGTGTCAGTGTATGCTAGTATCTAAGTATGATTTAATAGTAAATATTAATGGTCCTACTACTTATTTATAAATTATTTAGTGATTAAACCTCAGGGGAAGACTAATAAAATATTTATTCCCAGTATTAACTCACAATATTTGGATTGGTGTGTGCTAGTGGTGGAAAATGTTGAGTGAAAACTTATAGCAGAGCTAATGATATCCTATCAGTAATTGTAGGGGAGTCAGTGGCAATGAAGTCAATGTGCCAACCTTATATCAGGGCCAATGATAACCTATTGGTAACTGCAGGGGAGTCAGTGGCAAAGAAGTCAATGTGCCAACCTATCAAGAGAAGGGATCAGCAAAAGTAAATGTAATAAATAAATTTAATAGTACCCATAAATCCGATGCAAGGAGTGGTAGCATCAGTGAATACTGTATTACTGGTAAGTAAAACTAAGATGATAAAGAAAAATAATGAGATCAATGGAGAACAATAAATGAAAAGAAACTATATATATATGTAATTATAACAAACAAGCTCTATCAATCTCTTATACATAAACTATTCTATTATTACTGAGAAACTATGTGAGGTACATGAGGCACTAAGCATACAGAAAGGGTTAGGTCAACCAAGATAGGTAAAGTAGCACAGAGTAAAGTGGAATGGTAGATGTTCTACTAATGGGGAGATGTGGAATCAATGATGGGTTATGAGGACGGTTTTTGAATCTGACACCCACTCTTGTTAAGTAGCCCATCTGTGACATTGATACATTTTAGGTGTTTTTTAAGCTTGACTCTTAGGACCAGTTTTGTGAGCATGTGCACTGGCATAATCCCAATGGAATGGTACTTAAGAAAAAACCTTTTATTTTCCAATTGCTCTCAAATCCAATGTATTTAAATGTCAATATGTTTGGTTCAAGAATGATAAATTGGATTGTTGGTAAGGGAGATGCCTTGTTGGTTGTCAGAGTGCAAGATGATGGGCTTATTGAAATCAAGTGAAGAGATTTCAAATTCAGAGAAAAAATTCTTGATCCAAATAGCTTCCTGTCAGTATTCTGTAAGTTACTTCTATTCCCCTTCTGTGATTCTTAATGAAACAATGTTTTGCTTCTTAGTGTGCCAGCTGATGGAACCTGCATTGAGGGTGAAGACATATCCAGTTGTGGAGCATCTTGTCATCTGAAAACCTCCCCAGTCTGAGTTGCAGAAGCCTTGAAGGATGTTGGTTCCAGTTTATGATGCCTGATAAGTCAACACATTGTAGATTGTTCCTCACAAGTACTTGAGAGCTTAGATGAATGCATCCCAATGTGCTTGTCCATGTTTATTGAGGAACTGAGACAACTGACTGCAGGAAAAGGCAAGCACTACGCACCAAGTGAGATATCCCTGATGGGGATATCCAGCGCGAGTTAGGGATATTTTAGGGAGAGACACAAGGATAGAAAAATATGTGTAAAAAAAAATATGTGAGAAAAATAAATGTAAGAAAAATATTTTGCAACCATGGGAAATTTTGTTTTTTAATTTTTTAATTTTTTTTTTTTTTTGATTTCTCCAAAAAAAAAATGATGTTTTATTTCATTTTTTATTTTTTTATTTTTCCTGTTTTTTCACAATTTTTTTTTTTTTTTTGAAAAAAAAAAAAAAAAATGAATTCTCATGGTTGCAAATGATGTTTTTTACACTCACGTTTCTCGCACTTATTTTTCTTGCACTTACTTTTCTTATGTTTATTTTTCTGACCTTATGTCCCTCCCTAAAATATCCCTAGCTCGCGCTGGATATCCCCATCAGGGATATCTTACTTGGTGCGTAGTGAAGGTCTGGTCTTGTGCACTGCACAAGGTAGGTGAGGTGTCCAATGGCACTGCAGTATTTGAGATTTTATTTGATGAATCAGTTATGTTCTTCCTTGCTAACAGGAGTTAGTAGAGTGTTGGGATCCATAGGGGATGACATGATTCTGCAATTGCTTTTATTATAGTTAGCCAGGATGGATTTTATTTTGTTTGATTTTGATAGATGAACTCTGGTGTTAGAATTTTTTTAATATCCTTATTCCAAGAATCATTTTGATTTGCCTAAATCCTCCATTTCAAAGTGATCAGAGATGTGGTTTTTAAACCATTGGATGTCCTTTCCAAAAATGGAAAAGTCATCAACATGAAAATGGACATAAGAAGTTTTTGAAGTGTCTTGATGGATATAGAGAGCTGAGTCTAATGAGCTGCAGGTGAAGTTATTATTGATAAATAAGTTGTGCACTAGCTGATACCAACAACACAATGCTTTTTTTAATTTTTATAATGATTTTCTTAGCAGAAGGACTGGGTGATTCAGACCTGTAAGGGCATCTAATCCTTTTGTGAGTTTCATGTAAATTGTCTCATTGGGTACACCATTAGTGAAAGCACTTTTTGCGTCCATTTGGTGGAAATCCCACAATTCAGAAGCTGCTAAAGCTATCAGACATCGGAGTGTTGTAAGTCTACAGGTTGGTGTGAAATTCTCAGAATAATTAATGCCGTATTTTTGAAAAAACTCTTGTGCACACAAGTGCACTTTATACTTACTGAAGTTCCCTTCATGGTCAATTTTGATCTTGAATACCCAGGTTCTTCCAATGGGTTGCACATTTTCAGGGCAAGTGAGAATATCCCAGACATTTTGCAACTATAGTGAAGTGATTTCTGAATTGATAGCTTTGATCCATTTGTTGGAGTCAGCCAAACTTATTTCTTTGTTGTAATGTTTAGGAGTGTTGTGGTCTTCTGATATGTGAATGTATGCTTCTAAAGCTGTCTCAACAGAATGACTTGTATTGCTGTTGCAGATTAAGGCTTTTCCACTTCTTGTGCATCTTCCTTCAATAATATATTCAGGATCAATTTCAGAACTGATATTTCTTGGGGCTATATTACTTGTTGTGCTGTATTCCCAGAATCTTGAGGTAGGTCACTGGTCAGATTGAGGATCATCAGTAGTATCTTGATTGCTGCCGGTTTCTGCCTCTTCATGATCTGGAGGCAGCTGTTGTTCTGAATTTCTTGGTTCATAAGGAACAGAAGCAATTATATCACTCGATAAACTTGGCCAAGAAGTGTGTGAATTTTAGTTATTAAAATTTGGAAATAGTTTAGCAGGCAATATGACTTGTGTTCCTTGTGAAATCCTAGCAGACAAGATTTAATGGCGTTTTTATTGAGTTTGCCTCCTCTTACGTATTTATTAACTTATTAATAAGCTATACACCCAAAAGTCTTGATATAACTGATGTTGGGCTTTTGATTGAACAGTATTTTGAATGGGGTTTTCATCTGATCATTTGCTTTGGTGGGTAATCAGTTTTCAATATAGATAGAAGTTTAAACCCCTTCTCCCTAATATTTTAGTGGCAATCCTTACTTAAATAACAGGGCTTTGGCTGTCTTAATAGTGGTTTGATTACCTCTCTCAGTGATTGGATTCTGTTGAGGTGTGTGTGATACTGTAATTACAATTTTGAAACCACTCAATGATGAGAGTTTCTCAAATTTTTTATTTACAAGTTACCCTCTCTCATTGCACGCTGTAGACAATCCTATAGTAATAGCTATAGGCCTTGACCAAGGGAGTTGGAGAAAAACCAGAAATAATAACCCCTGTCCCTTTAGAAAAACAAGTGAGATTTACCTGTTGCAGCAAATTGGAGATCTGTTTGCTAGACCCTCTAATTAAACACTCTTGACCTCTTTAAAAGTGAAAAATAATAGTCCCAGACAGACTAACAGAAAGATTTGAAATGAAAAGTAATATATTCCAACAAAACACAGCCATTGAGACAGTGAGGAACAGAGAAGTGATGAGTAAAGAGATAAGATTATTCCCTAAAAATCTTCCCACACACGCATCATACTGCCAGTGCACAGACCACCCTGACCAATTCCCTGCCAAAAATCCAGCATTCCCAGCCCTTTTCAGGCATAAAAGTGCATTTTAGTGCTTCCCCAGCGCCCAGGCAAGCACCCTGCTTAGGGGCAGGTGGGCCGTTTTTAGGCCCTAAAACACCCATACAACCCATAAAAACCCTAAAAACCCATAACTTCACTAATAAACAAGATAAACACACATAAGACATACCAAAATGAAAAGAAAATAAAGGACAATAAGCTGAGACATAATAAGTGACCCTAGCTTAATCCTACATAAGCACCAATAAGCAATAAACTTCTAATAAATACCAATAACAACACCATAACTACCATATAAAACAAGGTAACCACCCATAAGGATACCAAAATGAAGAGAAAATAAGGGACATTAAGCTGAGACATAATAAGTGACCCTAGCTTAAGCTTCCATAAACACTACTAAATATTTCCTAAAGATGAAAAAAAACCACTAATAACACCATAAGCCTAATAACACCCTACATACCAAATACCCCCAAATATGCACTCCAAAGGCCTACCCAGGTTAGGATCACCACAACACAAGATTTAAAGTCTTTTTTTTGGTAAGATTTTCAGCATAATATTTTAATTTCTCAACATTAATAAATTCTCCTGAATTCTTTTTAAGTAGATAAATAAACAGGTATTAGGGGGTATCAATGTTCAGGGTTCTGCAATTAGGGATCAGAAATTTATTTCCTGGGATCAGACATTATTAATTGCAGAAGATTTTTATCCCCTAGCCCTAGCCCTGGGGCTAGTGGATAAGGAATCCATCATAATGTGTTATCCTGCCTCTTACACCCCAATTTCTGTTCCTACTTCCTGATCCCAAACTCATCACATCCATGATGGATTTTTAAGAAAGTCACATGACTTATAATTGCTGATGCCATTCTTAAGTCTCTTATCACTCTATGCTACTTAATTTTGGTGGCAAACAATTAAGTTTTTTTCTATCTACACACCCCAACTGAAAATTTGGAAGTGAATTCCCACTTCCCACTCATCACCTAAACCTCTACCAGCACCTATACTACCAACAAGAATGAAGCACCTCTCTACTAGACGGCTTCTTTACTCCACTATGAATGCTATCACTTTACTTTTAGTTCTCTAGTATAAATTTGACTCTGATTTGGAAGATGCTTTGGCCTATTTTTTTTTTCCAAAAAGTGTTACCTCATTTCCAGGGGGCCAAATTTTTATCATGTTCCCTGATATGACCTCTTCTCCATTCTCAAAATTCCTCAACTAAACTTCACTCAGCTATTTATAACTTCACCCAATTCTTTTGTCAAACTTTATCAAATCATCTCTGAACATCCTATCTTTAACAACAATTCCCATAAAAAACAGTGTGATCCTGCCATTCAACTTGCTGTTGCTCTATGTCACTTTGGCTCAAATAGAAAAGGTGCTTCTGTAAGACATTTGGATAACCTATTTAACATAGGATATGGTATGTTGATATTATACACCAAGTGCTGTATGATTGCTATCCTTTCCCTTAAGTCTCAAACACTTTCTTGGCCAACTCCAGAGCAACAACTTGAATCCTTTCAAGTAATGGAAGCCAAAGGTTTCCCTGGCTGTGTAGGTTTTATCGATGGCACAACTATACCTTTGAGTCAAAAGCCTGCTCATGATGGGAACCATTATTTCTATTGCAAAAAAAGGTTTATTCAAAATCTTCTCCAATTTTACATCATTCATGAACTAACTTTTTATCTTCCTTCTAGATACTCTATTGCCATTCAACTTATATGCGATGTCAACAAAAAATTTATTTCTTTTCACAGTGGCTTCCCTTGATCATGTCATGACCCTTCTGTATTCCAAAGAATGAGGATTTCTCAAACCCCAGTCTCATACTTTGACAAATCTCAGTACCTCCTTGCAGACTCTGAATATGGAAGTGGGAAGTACATTATACCTGCTTTCCGAAGTGCAACCTTAGAAAATGACCCCAAAACTAAATTTAATTATCACTTTTCCCAATCAAGAGTATGGATTGAACATGCTATAGGTACTTTAAAGGGACTATTTTCTAGTCTTTGGGAGCTCAGAATCCAATTTCAAAAAAATTGGAGATCAAAAATGCAAATCATTAGATCATGACTTGTGTTATACTCCACAATATCCTAGCTGATTTAAAGGATGAGTGGAATGATCTTTATGATGAAGAGGATCCTGAACCAGCACCAGCTCTCCCCTCCCTTGAATCACAAAACATTCAATCAACCGGCATACAATCCATTATAATGCCAATGACTCTCCAACATTTCACTTCACAAAACTTTTAAAATTTTATTTTGGTGCTCTCCACATGTCCACTTTGTGTACTTTATTCACTTGGTTTGGTATTTTTGTTTGATGAAATTCATTTTTTTTTTGTATTTATGGTGTGGTCTTCCAACATTGGCAGACACCTTTTTTTTCTCTTTTTGGCATTGTTTTGGTATGTCTTAATTGGCATTGGTTGAATAATTGAGTGTTTTTCTGGTTTTATTCAGTGAATACTAGGACTACAGGTATGTAGATACTACCATTGGATAGCCCCTGTTTTTCTCTATATTTGATGTCTTGTTGATATTTTTCATATTCCAAGTTTTAAGGGGTCATTTACTCATTTTTCATTTCTAAAACACAGCTGTTTAATTTTGTTTGTTTTAAGGGCTAACCTTTAGTCTTAGGGTTATGTTCTTAGTACCATTAAGTAAAGCTAATTTGGCTCTATATTTTATTTCCCAATCTTTTCATAGCTTAATTTTGTGTTTTAAGGGTTTTAGAAGTTGTGGTGGATTTTTCTAAGTATTTTGGGCTTTATTGGAGGTTTTTGATGGTTTTCTGCCTCAAGGGTGTTCCAGCCACCTCTAGGTGGGCCTCCCAACGTTGGGTGGACCCCCTGCCTTTTGTTATAGAAGGCTGGGAAGCGCTTCTCTTTTTTTTGGATGGCTCATTGGTTTTCTTTAACCAGCTCATCATGAAATTGCATATTTTGTCAGTGTTTTTTTTTCATTCATCACTCATATCCTTTTCAACCTCTCCTTAAACATCAGTCAAATATTTTAAATTCCTCTATTTCTCATCTCATCTCTCCAGGTAAGTCATTTTTTTTCTTATTTTTGGTTTTTTTTACTTGCTAATAATTTTTTTTTCTTTTTTTTGTCCTTTTTTTTATTTTATTTTTTGTCCTGTAAGTGCTTTTTTTTTGGTTTTCAAGGTTGGACTAATTTTTTTTTGTTTTATCTTTTTTATCTTTTTTTATCTTTTTTTTCACCCTCCATCATCCCCCTTACCCCCCTCCTTTTCTGCCTCCATACCCTCCTTTCTCCCCTTCTTGGCCACCTCAAGTCCCCCCCTTTCCCCCCTCCTTGTCTTCCTCCATACCCCCCTTTCTCCCCTTCCTGGCCACCTCAACTCCCCCCTTTAATCCCTCCTTGCCCACCTCAACCCCCCCCTTTACCCCCTCCTTGCCTGCCTCAAACTCTCCCACTTTTCCCCCTTTACTGCCTCCTTGGCCCCCTCAAGCCCCCCTCAAACCCCTCCACACCCCCCCCACCACCTACTTATTGAATCGCTAACAATTTGATAAGATAGTGAATGGTTTCTGATAATTGTTCACTAACTTATCAAATTGTTACCGATTTCATAAGTTAGGTGTAGGGGGGGTTTGGAGGGGTTCAAGGGGGGGTTTGAGGTGGGTCTGAGGGGGTAAAGGGGGTCAAAAAAGGGTTAAAGGGGGGGCTTGAGGGGGCCAAGGAGGCGGTAAGGGGGAAAAGTGGGGGAGTTTGAGGCAGGTAAGGAGGGGGTAAAGGGGGGGTTGAGGTGGGGTGAAGGGAGGGTAAAGTGGGGGTAAAGGGGGGGTAAAGGGGGGTTTGAGGTGGCTAAGGAGAGGTTAAAAGGGGGTAAAGGGGGGTAAAGGGGGGGGGTTGAGGTGGGCAAGGAGGAAATTTTGAAGAAAAAAAAAACTAATCTCTGCTTTTTAATTTTTTTATAGAATTCTTTTTTCTTTCCCTTAGTTTCTAGACATTTCCCCCTGCTTCCAAAATAAATCAGGTAATTTAATTTTTTTTATTTGTGTTTGTTTTTGCAAATAATTAATTATTCTGAAATTTACTCAAATAAATTTTTTAATTATATTTTAATAAATTGGATTGAATGATATCAAAAACTATTTCCAATAGCAGGTAAATAATTTTTATTTATTTATTTATTTTGAAATTAACTTTACTGAATTTATTTTAAATTTTTTTAATTTACTCTTTTTTTTTGGGTGATTTTGTTTTACCTTGTATTTTAATTATAATTCAGATTTTAATTTTGAAATTTTATTTTTTTCAAAAAATTTTACTTATTTTTTTGCAACTAATTTTTTTTGTTTTTTCTTTACCAAAATTTTTTTTTTCTTTTCAATTATTTTACTGATAATTTTTTACTGTTGGGGGTTTTTTTAATATATTTATTATTTATTTTCTATTTTTTTTGTTTTATAATTTTTTTTTCCAGGAAGTTACTATGAAAAATTTAATTTTCTCATCTTCATTATCATCAATTATTTCTGATTCATCTTTATTGTCACTTTCTTCCTTGTCTTCAAATCTTGAAAGTTCCAAGTATAATCATCAAATATATTTAAATTTTTCTTCTTAACCTTTTCTTTCTTCTATCTCTTCAATGTCTTTCTATTCTATTCCTTCTTCTTTATCTTTACTTTCTTCTATCTCTTCAATGTCCTTTAATTCTATTCCTTCTCCCAATCAATCTGAGCTTTCCTTACCAGAAAATAAAAAGCAGAAAATCATGGAACCAGCTAATAAGTAGAGCAATTCAAAGACAAAATTTTATCAAAATAGAAAATTGATTAGGATAAAGATATTTTGCAAAACATTCTTTGGATATTTGGATGATCTCAAATTTTATAAGACTTCAATATCAAATGTTAAGAAATTTATTTTTACAAAAACATAAAAAACCATACAGAAGGTGAGATAGATCTCATTGTTGCAGTTTTCAATAATGGATATAAACCTCAATTCATCTTGGAAGTTCATTCATTTAATGGGAAAAAGGATGAAGTTTTTTGCCAGCTTTCTGATTAATTTCTACTCTCTATCAAATGGATTTGGTTTGACAACCCTTATCAAATAAAAATCTGATTTCTGGTGTGATGAAAAGTTTTGGTTGGCAACCAGGATATGATCAAGGAGTTTCTTTTTATATGTAAAAAATTTTTTTATTATAAGTAATTTTTAATTTTTTCATATATTTCTGGAATTTATTCTTAATTGAAAAATTTGAAACCTGAGCAAATGGAAGAAGATTGGAAACAATGAAATTCTTTGGGATCATTTAATATTTTCTTGGCAAATCATTTTAAAAAATTATGTTTTCAAGCTTTTCAAAAAAACCATCAACTTGCTTTAGAATCTGGTTTACCAAATTGGTCTTATCCTGAATGGGTAGAAGCAATAAATGATTGTGTTTTTTGTTCAAATTTTATCATCACTCACCATGGGAAATCTGGGGGTGAACTGCTAGCAGTTTCCTCTATTTGAAACTATTAGGAATTTTTCAGGAAACTGTTGGGAAACCATCCTGAAACTGTCAGAAATATGTTTTTAAATCTGATGAAAAAACATTGAAAAAATAAACTTTCACAGATTGAATCCAGAACAATCCCTCCTTGAGCAGAGCTTAGGAACCACATTGAACATCAGTTAATCTCAGGTTTGGCAAAAGGTTGAACAACATCACTTAGCATACCTTAATATTCAAATATTAAACTTGAATATATGTTGCGTGTATGATATAGATGCATATGCATTTGAATTTGCATGGTGGATACTTATTGCATGTTAAAAATTGATGTGAAATGCCTATCTAAAGTGTATGCTTAATGACTATGAAGAATAAATATGCATAAAAAATATGCATAAAAAATATGCATAAAAAATATGCATAAAAATATGCATAAAAAATATGCATAGTTATTATGCATAAAAAATACACATATTGAATATGCATCTTGAATATGCATAAAAATATGCATATTGAATATGCATTAAAAATATGCATATTGAATATGCAAAAAAAAGGTGCATATATTTATATGAATAAAATATATTAATATGCATATAAATCTGTATAATGAATATGCATATGCATATCCATAAATATGCATAATGATTGAAAAATGCAAAAAAAATGATACTTAATGAGTATATTTTATGCATAAATAGAAATATGCAATATGAATTCATAATGCATACAGATAACACTGGCAAACCAACTTGACCAAAACTCATACTAAATTTTCATTCTGGACTAAAGGTGTGAGGGAAGGAAGAAAAACAGTCTGACGTTAGAAAAATGCTACATGCACTCATTTTGTAGCAGAGCAAATGAGAAGTGCTGAATTATGGTTGGTGCCCATAATTTAGTATGATACCATAATTTTATTTAATTGTTTTCAATATTGAAAAGAATTTAGGTCCGTTGGTATGGATCTAGCTGTGCCAGGGTCTAATCTAATTATTTTAACAATTTCTTAATAATTAACGGGTTTTAATACAAAAACAGGTTGTATTTTTTGTGGGATATTGGATATGATAAGGTCTTTTGTAAAAAAAACTTATATTGTTCAAAAATATTCCTGAATCAGATGTGGGATAATCACTACAAAAAATTGTAGTACTGTGGGCAATAAAATATATGCACAAGCAGTAAAGTAAGGACTGAGTGAACCCTTTTTGTGCAGTGGGAATCATTAGAGTGGAATTGTGGATGAAAAATAAGATTCATTTTTACCATTTTATTTAATCAAAAAATTTATAATATTAAAAAGAACTATTGATTAATTGGTATTTGACCTTTGTGCCTCACTCATATTTATCATTTGATTGATTTTTTGTCACCATTATGTTATTAATATTATAAGTATAGCAAAAACTTGTGTGCCCAACGCATACCAGGTGATGTTACACCTTTTATAATATTATTAAATAAAGGTAAAAAAATATGAAAATGATTTGTTACAAGAAATAAATTGATATCCAAAAGCAATATGAGGGATAAAAAGGTAAAATTAAAGGGATCAAATATGAAATAAAAAATTAAAGTAAAATTCCTCCCATCAAGAGCAAGTAGACATGATGGGGTGAACACCCACCAGTGGCACTAAACTTGGACTATAATTTCTTTTTTGTAAAAATACAAAAAAAATCCACTTGAGCTTTACCAAAATTTCAGGATGACATTTTTGCCATATCAAACAACTTCTAGTGCAATTATTGAAGAAAAATTCATTTTCATTGCAATAGAGAGAATTGATCACATCAGACTGCATGTGACAAAAAGTGTCCAGCACAAGTTTGGCCGAACTTGTGCTGGACACTTTTATGATGGAGAGTAGCTAGGGTAGAATTTTTCTTCAGTTCATCTGGTATTTCTTATAAACATGTCCACTGGTATTTGATCTTTGTGCCTCACTCATATTTATCATTTGATTGATTTTTTGTCACCATTATGTTATTAATATTATAAGTATAGCAAAAACTCGTGTGCCCAACGCATACCGGGTGATGTTACACCTTTTATAATATTATTAAATAAAGGTAAAAAAATATGAAAATGATTTGTTTTACGAAAAATAAATTGATATATAAAAGCAATATGAGGGATAAAAAGGTAAAATTAATGGAAGCAAATATGAAATAAAAAATTAAAATAAAATTACTGCCATCAAGAGCAAGTAGACATATTGGGGTGAACGCTCACCAGTGGCACTAAACTTGGACTATAATTGCTTTTTTGAAAAACAAAAAAGTGCCAATCTGAGGTTTAACAAAACTTCAGCAGAACCATTTTGCCATATCAAACAACTTCTAGTGCAATGATTGAGAGAGAATCGATCACACCAGACTGCATGTGACCAAAAGTGTCCACCACAAGTTTGGCCAAACTTGTGCGGGACACATTTATGATGGAGAGTAGCTAGGGAAGAATTTTTCTTCAGTTAATCTGGTATTTCTTATAAACATGTCCATTGGTACTTGATCTTTGTGCCTCACTCATATATATCATTTGATTAATTTATTGTCACCATTATATTATTAATATTATAAGTATGGAAAAAACTCATGTGCCAAACGCATACCAGGTGATGTTACACCTTTTATAATATTATGAAATAAAAGTAAAAAAATATGAAAATGATTAGCTTTACAATAATTTAAATAGATATTAAAAAAATAGAGATATAAAAAAGTAAAATTAATCTCAAAGAGATCAATTTTAAAAAACAAAATACTAGTAAAATTCTTGCTCTCAAGAGCCAGTAGAAGTGTTGAAACAAATGGGAGCCATCAGGGCTAAATTTTAATAAGTGACCTTTTTTTATAAAGATAAAAAATTATACACCTGAGGTTGGGAAGAATGACAGGTGGATGATTCAGCTAATCAAAACTACTTGTAGTGAAGTTTAATAAAAAAATGTTTTTTTTTGCCGTAGAGAGAATTGATCCCATCTGACTGCACGTGACCAAAAGTGTCCAGCACAAGTTCAGCCGAACTTGTGCTGGACACTTTTATGATGGAGAGTAGCTAGGGTGCAAGTCTTCTTCAGTTAATCTTGTATTCCCTTTAAAAATGTCTATGGGTATTTGATCTTTCTGTGTCATCCATATTTATTATTTGATTATTTTTTAGTCACCATTATATTATTGATGTTTTTAGTATAAAAAAAACATGTGTACTGAATGTACACTGTGTGATTTTACAACTTTAAAAATATTATATAATAAATGTAAAAAAATGTAAAAAAATGTGAAAGTTATCAGTTTTACCAAAATAAGATTGATATTTAAAAGCTAAAGGATAAATAAAAGTGTAAAATTAAAATTAAAGAGATCAAACATGAAATAAAGATATTAAGTATAATTTCTGCTATCATGAGCCAGTAGAGGCTTCAGAAAAAATGGGCACCATCATAGATTAACATGGATCAAATTTAATTTATACCAAAGTAAAAAATTGTCTACCTTAGGTTTGGAGAAACTTCCAGGGGACAATTTGTCCATATAAAACAACTTTCAGTGCAATGATGGAGTGATCATTCAGTCTCATTTCCATAAAAAGGATTGATTGCATCTGAAGGAATGCAACCAAAAGTGTCCAGCACAAGTTTGGCAAAACTTGTGCTGGACACTTTTATCATGGAGAGTAGCCAGGGTGCAAGTCATTTTAAATCATCTGGAATTTCTTATAAACATGTCCACTGTTATTAAATCTTTGTGCCTCACTCATATTTATCAATTGATTAATTTTTTGTCGCCATTATATTATTAATATTATCAGTATAGCAAAAACATGTGGGCCAAATGAATACTGGGTGATGTTACACCTTTTATAATATTATTAAATAAAGGTAAAAAAATATGAAAATGATTTATTTTACAAAAAATAAATTTCTATCCAAAAGCAATATGAGAGGAATAAAGTAAAATAAAAGAAATCAAAGATGAAAATTAAAATCCAAGTTAAATTCCTGCCATAAACAGAAAAAAGAGATGTTGAATCAAATTAGCACAATCAGGGCTAAACTTGCACTAAATTTTCTTTTTTGTAAAAATAAAAAAAAATCCACTTGAGCTTTACCAAAACTTCAGCATGAAAATTTTGCCATATCAAACTACTTCTAGTGTAATTTTTAATCAAAAATTTATCTTCATTTCCATAGAGAGAATTTCTCCCATCTGACTGCACCTGACCATAAGTGTCCAGCACAGGTTCGGCCGAACTTGTGCTGGACACTTTTATGATGGAGAGTAGCTAGGGTAGAATTTTTCTTCAGTTCATCTAGTATTTCTTACAAACATGTCTACTGGTATTTTATATTTTTTCCTCACTCATAAATATCATTTGATTAATTTTTGGTTGCCATTATATTATTAATTTTCGAAGTATAGAAAAACCTCATGTGCCAAATGCATACCAGGTGATGTTATGCCATTTATAATATTATTAAATAAATGTATAAAAATATGAAAATAGTTTATTTTAAAAATTATTAATTGATATACAAAAGCAATATTATGAATAAAAAATTAAGTTAAAGGGATCAAATATGAAAAAAGAAATCCAAGTAATATTCCTACTATCAAAGTCCAGTAGAGGTGTTGAAGCAAATGAGAGCCATCAGGGATAAATTGTACTAAATTGACTTTTTTTTAAAGATAAAAAATTGTGCACCTGTGGTTTGAATGAACTCTAGGTAGAAAATTTGGCTATTTAAAACTAATTCTAGTGAAGTTTTTTATAAAAAATTTTTTTTCATTGCCATGGTAAGAATTGATCTCATATGACTGCACCTGACCAAAAGTGTCCAGCACAAGTTTGGCCGAACTTGTGCTGGACACTTTTTGATGGTGAGTATCTAGGGTGCAGCTCTTCTTCAGTGGAACTGGTATTTTTTCAAAACATATCCACTGGTATTTGATCTTTCTGTTTTATTAATATTTTATCATTTGATCAATTTTTTGTCACCAGTATATTATTATTTTTATTAGTATAGCAAAAAAACATGTGCCAAATGCTTACAGGGTGATGTTAAACCTTTAATAATTTTATTAAATACAGGTAAAAAATTATGAAAATGATTTGTTTTACATAAAATTAATTGATATCTAAATGAAAAAAGGGATAAAAAGAAATAGGTTGAATAAAAGGGATTTTATATGAAATTAAAAATTCAAGCTAAATGCCTACTTTCAAGGCTCAGAAGAGCTGTTGGATAAAATGGGCATCATCAGGAATAAAATTGTGCTTAATTTAATTTTTTGAAAAACTAAATGAAGTTTTCAACAGATTTTTTTCCAATATTTAGTTGGACACTTTGTCTATATCAAATTACTTCTAGTACCATGATTGACCAAATTAAATCCTCATTTCCATATGCAGAATTGATCCCATATGGCTGGACCAGGCCAAAGGTGTCAACCACAAGTTTGAGAATTCATCTGGTGGACACTTTTATGATGGACAGTAGTAGGGTGCAAGTCTTCTTTAGTTAATCTAGTATTTCTCATAAACATTTCCAACTTATTTTTGGCCAAAAATCAGGTGGAAAGTTTGTCCATATCAAATTAATTCTAATGCCTTGATTGAATAAAAATTGATTCTCATTTCCATATAGAGAGTTGATCCCATATGACTGGATCTGGCAAAAGTTTCACCACAATTTTTGATAAACTTAAGTTTGAAAATTTTATGATGGAAAGTAATTGCAAGTCTTCTTCATTTCATCAAGTAATCCTCATAAAAATTTTTACCTGTATTTTGGCCAAACTTCAGGTGGACACTTTGGCCATATTAAATTAATTCTAGTTCCATGTTGATAAAAAACTGATACTTATTGCCATATATAGATATTAAACCCATCAGGCTGTGCCTTTCCAAAAGTTTCTACCTGAATTATGGCTAAAGCTCAGTTGGACACTTTTATGATGCAGAGTAGCCAGGGCAAAAGTATTCTTCAGTTAATTTGGTATTCATAATAAATTTATCCTCCTGAAGTTTAGCCTAACTTCACGTGGAAAATTTCAGAAAGCACCAGTTAGTCACTATCCATCAACAAAGTGTTCACCAAAAGTTTGGCTAAACTTGTGGTGGACCCCTTTGATCAGCCACAGTCAGATGAGATCAACTCTTTAGATAGAAATGAGGATGATGTTTTGGTCAATCATGGAAATAGAAGTAGTTTGATGTGGCCAAATTACCCCCCTGAAGGTCAGAAAAACCTCAAAAGGACACTTTTTAGCAGGGAGTAACTGAGAAAAATCCATTTATCAGAAGGAAAATCTTTTATTGGATAGATGCCAAGGTTTCATACTTGTGTATTATGGTCAGTATTAATTTTGAAAGTGTCTTTCCAAGCAATTTCATTGCCCATCATGACACATTTTGTTTTAAATGTTTCAAACTGGGTGATGCAGTATTAAGGTGTCACATAGTATAATTAAGTTCTATTAAGTGCCCTCCTATGATGCCCAAATTTATAATTTAATATCTTACATAATAATTTTTTTATATATAAATTCATCAATATTTTATTTTATTATCAAATTTAATAGAGCAAGTATCCTGAATTATTATATATGCATAAGCTAAGGTTATATCAATTTGTGCTCAATTTGTGCTCAACAGAGGACCAAAATCAAGTTCAGGAGGATCAACTTGTGCATAATTTGGAATCAGTTGATATTCTGTCTATAATCAATCTGAGAATAAATGTAAATCTAACTCTAATTTACTTATGTTTATAAAGTATTCATAAACCTGGCATAATTAAGGGACACTCTAAATGTCAAGAGAGGGGATCGCTAGCAATTCACCCCTAGATTTCCCGTGGTGACTTATAATGAATTTTACAATTATGTTCATCTAGATAAACATGATAAGAATTCTCTAACATTTGGAATTTTCTCTTATATTAATCCAGAGACTGGTTTTCCTATTCTATCACCCTGTTCTGATGAGGTACATGGCCTTTATTTTCCTGACCATAAATTTTTCATTGATTTTGGTAGTGCCAATGGAATAGTTGAGGCTATATGAAATTCTTCTCAACATCGGCATCAAACAACTAAAGCACCTCCAACTGTAGTTTCCTGTAAAGAATTTGCCCATTTTGGCTTTCTATTCCAAATAAATGAAGGTCTTATTAATCATATTAATAATCAAAAAAATTAGATAAAAAAACTGTTCTTAGTAGATCGGTCAAGTATTTCAAATAAAATATTATATTTTTTCTATCATTAAATATTTTCTTCCAAATTTTTTTTCATTTTTTATCTCTTTTATTAATTTATTAATTTATTTTTTTATTTTTTTATTTTTTATTTTTTTAAACTTTGCTTTTTATTTTCCTCTTTTTTAATTTTATTTATCCTTTTTAATTTTTTTCATTTAATTTTGGACTTGTATCTTCCAATTATTTTTCAAAGTTACATCAATATAGATTACTTTTTTATATAATGGTGCAACTGGCCTTAGGTTGTTCTAATAGCTATTATATAAAATAGGAAAACTTCATCGGGATGGGTGAAAATAATTGGTTGCAAAAATTTTCAATTTTACTTTTTTTTCATTTCATTTTGGATTTTTCTCTTCCAATTATTTTTTAAAGTTACATCAAGATAGATTACTCTTTTATATAATGGCGCATCTGGTCTTAGGGCGTTCCAATGGCTATTATATAAAATAGGAAAACTTGATTGGGACTGGTGAAAATAATTGGTTGTAGAAATTTTCAATTTTCAATTTTTTTTTCCATTTGATTTCTTTGATTCAATAAATTGCAGGGGGGGGTATTGCCAAATTTTCATATCAGAATTTAAAAAAAAACTTGACTTGAAAATGTGATGATACCCTTCCTTTAATTCAATAACATACAGGGGGGTGTATTGCCAAATTTTCATATCAGAATTTACAAAATAATTGACTTGAGAATTTGATGATACCCTTTCCTTAATTCAATAAAATACAGGGGGGGGTATCGCCAAATTTTCATATCAGACTTAAAAAAAATTGACTTGAAATTTTGGTGATACCCATCCGTTACTTCAATAAAATGTAGGGGGGAGTATTTCCAAAATTTCATATAAGACTTGCAAAATTCTTTACTTGAAAGAATTTTGGTGATACCTGCCCCTTAGTTCAATCAAATGCAGGGGTGGGATTGTTAAATTTTCAAATGTGACTTGAAAATTTAAGCTAAAAAACAATTTTGAACATTAAAAATTCTTGAAAATTTTATTTAAAAGAGAATTTATAACATTAAAATATGAAAATTCAACTAATGATGGATAGAGTAAAAAAATACAGGAAATTAAGATAAAATTTTATGTACAAATTATGAACAGTTGAAGTGTGAGATAAATAAAACAAACTAGTCATCAAACAATTTCATTAAAAATTCAATTTCAACAACAGATTTATTAGCTTTAACACATTCTATCAAGAAATCTTTCTTTTTGAAATTTTCTTCACAATCAAGCTTATATTTCATCTGTACCATGATTTTTTGATGCTCTAGTGTTTTCTTCTCTTTCTTTTATTTTTCAATACTTAGGGATAACTAGAATTTCTTCTCCAAGTCTTGTTCCCTATCACCCTTCCGTAAAGGAAGCTTGTACTTTCTCTCCTCCAAGATTTGTATCCTATCATCCTTCTGTGAAGAGAGTTTGAACTTCTTCTCTTCCAAATAATATACCCTCTCATACATCCTTAAAGAGTGCTTGCATTTTTGCTTTTCAAACTTTAGAGTCTCTTTAGCAACTTCCACTTGTTCTAGAGAGATAAGAAATATCAATAAAAAGTAAAAGAAAAGCAGAGTCAAGTATTAAGAGGTTTGGTATCACTTACGAGCATCATGTTTCTCCAAAAATTCTTTTATAGAAGAAAAAGGGGTTTGAGATGAAGTATCAGTCTCTCTTCTTCCTTGAGAGTGGAAATTTAGACTACTTGAAGCCCTTTGCTTTTTTTTCAAGGTCACATTTTCCTCCTCATCATTTTTGCTGGCTTCTGACTCAGTTGATTGTGGCTCCTGTGATAGTTCTTTAGCATATTTATAAATAAGAGAATGTAAATAAAAAAAAGAATTGGTAAGATAAAAGAAAAAAACATACTTTAGTTAAATCAGGTTGGTTCATATCACCATAAGGATCTATTGAAAAGATATCTTGATTTGTGGAAGTTAAATGAGTGTAGGCTTGAGTAGAAGAAGACGGAATATGATTTCTTTTTACATCATGTTTTGAGATAGCATATTCACCATCCAACATGTTTGTAGGATTAACACCAGCTTGCTCTCCAAAAATTGAATCCATCTCTTTAAAGTAAGGACATAAAGAATCAAGTTTATTGTCTATGAAATAGATGCCCTTACTTATATGGAGGTCAGTAATACCAAAACCAGTAGAAGATGAAAGAGTCTTTGCCTTCTTGTACTTGGATTGATAATGCTTGAAGAAATAAGACATCTGTTTTGTTAAAAAATCTATCCTTCCCTTAGTCTTATTCCGTAATTCTTTGGCCATTAGAAGATAACCATTAACTTTTGATGCAGGGGGCCGTCCTACTTTAGTTGCATACTCAGTACCAAACAAGAATCATAGTTAGATTTATCTTTTATCCAGTTGATAAGAATGAGATGATCATCTTTCTTTAGTTGAACAATTTTGTATTTCTCAGAAGAGCAGGGGAAAGAGGGAGTAGTGGGATTTGAAGATCAACTGGGTGATGGCTGCCTTTGAGAAGATCTATGATGACAAAGCATATTAATATAATTAAAGATGAAAAGGAGCAGAAACAAGCAGATGTGATAGCAAGATGAAAAGGAGCAGAAACAAGCAGATGAGATAGCGAGATGACAAGGAGCAGAAACATGCAGATCAGAGAGTGAGATGAAAAGGAGCAGAATCAAATAGATGAAATGGGGAGAAATTCTGAGTGGATACAATGAACAGAATAGGATGAGAATGGGAGTGGGCAGAAAGGTAGAGCACATATATAGAGAGTAGTCCAAGATGTGGTTATGACAGAAAGTTGTGCAACATGTGGTTATGACAGAAAGTTGTCCAAGATGTGATTATGAGTAATTGAGTAGAAAAATGTTGGATAAGAGGTGAAAATTGACACGTAAAGTGTCTAACAACCCAATTATTAGAAAAAGTAATTGTGGAAGATAATTAGGGAATAATGATTTTTATCTGAAATTAATTTAATTTGGGATTGGTCAACATTGATACACCCTATTAAGAATACATGTCTTTCAACCTGAAGTAATAATGATGCCCTCCTACTGTTTCCAACAATCTCCCCCAAAAAATCACAATGCACATACTCTAGAGGTCTAGTTACCCTTGGGAAATGTCCTATAAATGGAGACTTTTGCATCTTTGGGTGAATGAAATTTTTGAGAAAATTGTCTTTAACATGATTTTTGCATTTAATATTTAGGCTGTTAAGGAGAATTTTTCAGGTAGGAGTAATTTGAATGGACAAGGCAATTATGCCATGAAGTAAAGTCAGTGTTTGAAGAAACAGTTAATGATGATTGTGATAGCTCACCAAAAGAAGTATTGATGTGGAAAAGATTAGATTCTGCCTTTTTTGCTCCAGTGAGAACTGTAACTTTGCCTTCAGTGTCAGTGGTGAGAGACACACCTTTTCTGGTGAGAGGTGAAAGCGCTATGAGGTTTCAGCCTAAGTCTTGGACATACAAGCAATTTGTGAGTAGAATTGAACAATTTCGATAATTGGATAATTTTATAGACCTGATTCCTTGTCCATATATAATCTTTCTATTACTGATTCTTACATGAATTTTGGATCTTTAGAAGGTAGTGAATGCCTGTTTGGAATTGAACATATGGCTACTAGCACCGGAATTGAGAATGATATCAGATGAATGCTTGCTAAGATATGATGTCGCATGGTAGACATAGTTAAGATCTTTGGTAATTTTTGTGCTTTCTGTCTCATCATTGTCCTTTTCCTTTTGAGGATTTTTAGATTTGGATTTATTTTTCAGATGTAAATCAGGATGGAGAGCCCAAAATTGTAATTCAGAGTGAGATGTTTTTGGATTATACTTCCCATAATTGCAGTATTCTTTCTTTTTGTTTATGAGTTATTCTTTTCAATGGAAATTAGAGCAGAATTTTTCTTGGT
Source organism: Hemileia vastatrix (assembly GCA_030280995.1). Classification (NCBI taxonomy): domain Eukaryota; kingdom Fungi; phylum Basidiomycota; class Pucciniomycetes; order Pucciniales; family Zaghouaniaceae; genus Hemileia; species Hemileia vastatrix. Next base: position 50,058,529 of record JASXTE010000001.1, read on the forward strand.
TTGAGAGTTTTCAATCTGATCTGCCAATTGGGATAAATTCATGAGGACATTATTTATGGTGAGTGGTTTTCCATCATCATGCACTGAGTTAATCATCAAAGATTGGTGCATCTTCAACAAAAACGGCAATTTTTAAAGGATTGAGTATGCAAAAATAGGTGACCCTAACTTCTCACCTGCTTGAGATAATTTTTTGACTGAAGCCTGAAGTTTGGTTACAAATCCTCTAAGGCTACCCTTGGTGCACTCCAGTTTGGTAAATTTGGTGTAAAATATTGATGCAGTGGAAGGATGAGCACCAGATTATCTTTCCTCTGCTCTTTTCCAGAGTTTGGTTGTATTTGATTTGTCATCTGCTTTGACAAATTCCGTGATGTTGGTGGCATCTAGCTTCTGGACTATTAAATTAGCCGCCCATTTGAAATGCAGTTTGTAGGATACTTTATTGACTCCATCTGCTGTAGGCTCTGATTCACTACCTTTAACAAGTTTGTATAATTCCAATTGTGAGAGGAAGAACAACATTTTGACTTTACAGGTTGCATAGTTGTCATTTGAAAGCATGGGAATATCATTGGTGTTATTGTTCAAAGAGCTGTCCATTGTAGAGATATCAGACTTTTAGTCTTTTGAGTGAAACGTATAGCGGAGCTAATGATACCCTATAAGTAATTTCAGGGGAGTCAGTGGAAATGAAGTCAATTTTTCAACCTATCAAGAGAAGGGATCAACAAAAGTAAATATAATAAATGAATTTAATAGTACCTATAAACCCAATGCAAGGAGTGGTAGCATAAGTGAATATTGTATTACAGGTAAGTAAAAATTAAAAGTGATTTAAATAATATGATAAAGAAAAATAATGAGATTGATGGAGAACAATAAATGAGCAGAAACTATATATATATGTAATTCTAACAAACAAGCTCCATCAATCTCTTATACATAAAATTTTCTATGATCACCAAGCAACTATGCAAGGTACATGAGGCGCTGAGCATAAGGAAAGGGTTAGCTTGACCAAGAAAGGTAAAGTAGCGCAGATTGAAGTGGAATGGAAGATGTTCTACTAATGGGGAGATGCAGAATCAATGATGGGTTATAGGACAGTATTTGAATCTGACAGAAAATAGGTTAATAAAATATAGCCATAGCAAATATAAAGATAATATAAATTTATAAATGCTTTAAAATATATTTATATATAACAATAATTGTGTTATAATGTTTATTTATGTGTTAGTAATTGATTCATTGATTGAATGATATCCAATAACCTGTCAAATCATCACTTACTTATACCCAAAATTTACTGGAGTGCACAGACCTTTAATCCAAATGATGTCACTTCTATCCCTTGCAATTACAGCACTGTGATGGCTCATCACCTCCCCATGGCTTCCACTTCAAGCGGTTTTAACACATAGACCTCCAGTAAGGACCCTCCATCACAATTAATGATATCATGATCCCATATCATAAATAGAGAAAACAGATAAAAGCAGATACCAAAAAGAAACAGGTAAAATAACTCATCCAAAGATTATAGAATGAAACCCAAAGAATATAAAGGAGCCAAATTAATAAAATCCCAAAGCATCCATATTAACCCAGTAACCATATCCCAACCCATGAATCTGTGAAAATCCATCAAAGGAAGCAGATTAAGTTGTCCAAACTGGATATATGTGCCCGAAAAAGGTGTATATGCTTGTGTAGGTGTGGTGAGTCCATTGAATACATCCATATGACCTAAAAAAAGCAGAAAAATAAAAGTTGTAGGCTATTTAGAGGTTAAATCCTGCTTATAGACCTATATATGCATAATATAACTACATATTTCACTGATTATGAGTTTTATGCATAAATATAAGCTTATTTATGTCTATAACTACTTAATATCACTTAAGATAAGTATATTATGACTCCGTTAGAACCTTAATAAGTATTTTAGGGCTATGGATAAGCTATTTAAACTTAAATAAGTAATTTAATAGTGTAATAAATATATATATAAGTATTGTAACCATAATGTTTACTTATAAGCTTAATGAAATTAAGGATATCTTATTTTAAGCATAAGAAATACTCAATCCTGGGAATACCTAGGCTAAAAAATGGAGTCTCATTCACATCTTCATTTGGTGGTTTGGATTTGTATTCTTGTGGTGGAAATTCAAGAGGTAAATGCTTGGCTGGTGTGTATGATGTGGAAGCAGGAAAGGTGGGAAGGCCTAAGAGCAGTTCTCATGCCTAAAAAAATACTAAGGCTTCAAAGGTGGATCCTAAGCTGCGTGAAGCTAGTAAAAACTACAGCAAAGAGGAGCTGTATAAAATGCAGAAGGGTATGGCTGATAAAGGCCCCCTAGTTTTGGAGCATTGGACATGAATGGTGAGCCAATGCCTATGGAGATTGATTCTTACTCTGAGGAGGATGTCCCTTTGGCTTCATTTCCACAGCCTTCTGGAGTTAAAAGGTCTGGTGAGGGGCATGGTTTGATTCCTGTTGAAGTTTAATCTGTTGGTGGTTCTGGTCCTCAAGAATCTTCTAGGACCAAGGTGGTGAAGCCAAGGGCTCACTTTGAGAGTCCAGATTTTCTAGTCAATTTAATGTTATGGACTCTTTTTTGGATAGGATGAATCAGGCTCATGTTTCCCTTACTTATGGGGAGTTGTATGCTATCAGTCCTGGGTTGTCTGATAGAAAAAAGAATTTGTTGACCAGGAGAAGAGTTTCTTCTGGGGAGGTGGAATACATTTGTGATTCTGCTGAAAAGTTTGGTGAGGGGTTGGAAACTCATTTTTCTGCTCCTCTGGGTTATGTCAATGTCACTCTGAATGGCAGGGAGGCAAGGGCATTGGTGGATTCAGATTCTTGGATTAACATGATTTCTTTGTTTGAGGCTACTCATTTGGGCCTCCCCATCAAAACTGGTATTGGTGGCCATGTCACTGAATTTGTGGGAGCATCTGAACTTGTTGAATTAGATGCTGATGGAGCTTCAGGGAAGGTTAACTTTTACATTGTCAAGGGGTCAGTGAAAGCAGTTTTGGGCAGGCCGTTCTTGTTAGATTTTCAAACAAGAATTGGTTATCAGTTTGATGTGGGAATCAGTTTGGAATTTACTGGTGAAGATGAAAGAAGGCTTCACATGAGTTTATTATCCAAAGAGGAGGATGGTTGGGAGACCAGGCCTGAATTGTCATCAATGTGCCAGTGTATGGAATGTTGCAGGAAAAGAAGAGAAGTGGGTGCTGCCTCTGGTTATTTGGAGTTTGGCTCAGGCTCTAGTAGGAGTCTTTCTTTTTTAGAGTAGTTAGGGCTGATCACCCTAGCGCTACAACCTCTCCTCAAGATGAGGAATCACAGGTTGTAGTAGGTCAGCTCCCTTGGAGATATGCCAAGTGTATTTTCAGATTTCTCTTTTTAATGTTTCTCTTCTCTGCAAGTATTCTTCAATTTTTTTATTAAGTCTCTGTTCTCTCTCTAAATTCTCAATTATTTTTTATTCAAGTTCAAGAAGGAAGATTGGTTACATATCTTTATTGGAAGATATGAGGAAAAGCTTTGGAGTAGTGAGATTAGGGTCTAAAAGTAAGTCCTCCCAATTTTGCAGGAATAGGGTTTCTTCTACACCTTTCAAAAAAATTACCTTGGCCACACCTGTTATAATTGGGGAAACCCCTGGTTATATTTGTAGGTCAGAAGAAAACTCAAGAAAAGAAGAAAAAAATTCAAGATAATTAAAGATAATCAACAAAAAATCTGAGGATAATAAGGAAAGAAAATAAAAAATCTTTTTGTGAAGATCAGAAAGATCAAGGTTTTTGCATCCATCATGAGGTTAAACTGCACAATTTGGGCCTCCAGCATCAGGTGAAATTGCACAATTTAAGTGTTCTTGATTCTAAAGATGGATTAGGGCTGCAGCATGAGGATAAACTTCACAAGTTTAGAAGATGTGACTCTGTGGATGAATCAAAATTTTATAAATTAGAAGATCTGAGTGAAGATGATTATGAGGATGTGAGGAAAAGCTTTGGAGTGGTGAAATTGGGGTCTAAAAGTAAGTCCTCCCAATTGTGCACCACTAGGGTTCCTTCTATACCTTTCAAAGATATTACCTTAGCCACACATGTGAGCAATGGGTAAACCCTTTGTTTTTGTTCTAAGTTTGGTAAAGAAGACTTCCTGAAGATTTCTCAAGTTGAAGGTGGAGCAGCAAAATATAAGAAAGTAGCCCAGAAGATTAGGCCTGTCAATGAGCCTATGCTTGTGTGTTTGAATCCTCCTTTGAATAGACCTCTGTTGTCTAGATATCTGTACTGTACTCCTCTGGTGAAGAATCCTCCAGATTTTGTGGAAACTGCTAGAGTGACTGTGAAAAGGTTGAAATTTATTAATTTTGGTCCTGATGGGCAGTTGTCTGAAAAGGAGAAGAAGTTGTTGTTGCACTTTTTTGTGCTGAGGGTAAAGGCTGTGGCATTTGTAGAGGAGTAAAGGGGGTTGTTGAAAAACTCTTATGGGGAACCTAACTTTATTCCTGTGGTTTTTCATTAACCTTGGAAAATCAAAACTATTCCAATTCCACTGCTATTGGAGATTATTTTTTAGAGATTGTCAGGGAAAGGGTCAGGAATGGGTTATATGAACAGTTAAAATCAAGTTATTCAAGTCCTGTTTTCTGTGTGAAGAAGCAAAATGGGAAGTTAAGAGTGTTAATGTTCTTAGATCTTTGAATAGAGTCACTATCAAAGATGCTGGTATGCCACCAAGCTGAGATGATTTAGTTGAAGCTTTTTCTGGAAGAGTATGTTACGGTTTGTGTCAGCCAGCTGATTGGAAAGTATTAGTAAATATGATAATAAAAACTAAGTAAAGGACATCAGTAACTTACAGAGGATTGTTCAGTAGTGAAAATGCCCAAAAGAGGGCGTGAACCAATGTCCCAATTGCCCTCCAAAGTGGGAAAATCCTGGAGTGGGAATAAATTCTAATCATTAAAATTAGTATATATTTCTTTCTCACCTGACGTGGGTTTTTCCCTGGGAAAATACATCACATGAGATGTATTGTTCTTTTCTTTTCTATCTTTTTATTTCTTTTTTCTCTGGAAACTTTATATTTGTTTCTGTTGTCATTTTTAGTCTCTTTATTTCCACGTTTTTGTTCTTTCTCTTTTGCCCCTGATGGGAATTATTTTATGTATCTAGTCTTTCTTGGGTCTATATAAGGGGGGGAAGATTTGGTGGAAAGGGGATTCCTTTTTACACACATTTATTCAGTTACCAACGTTGCCATCTTTTTTATTACTTTATAAGGTGTTATATTTACATCCTATTATTAGTTATAATTTAAAAGGCTTAAGTTCAAATATTTAATTACCGTGTTGTAAGGGTTTCAACAAATAAAATAAAATCTTCTAATTTAAAATCCCCATTACTTTAGAAGTTACTACCTCTCAAATAACTATTACGCTCTAAATTCTCTATTGATTAGTTATATAACCTTTATATTAACTAATATCTTGTTCAGGGTTACCGTGAAATTAATATACCTCTAGTCCACACCCTGACAATTGGGGGTCTTTTCCTAAATCTTTGATACTTGTTCTCTTCCTTCATTGCCGGTGGATTCCAGTGGATTTTGCGTTCCATCCCTTCAACGCCGGAGGATCCTGAACTATAAAGCTATTATCCTCGACACTGACAGTTGCCTGAAGTTGTTTGGTTGCCGGCCTAGGTCCTTTGGAAAACTGTCATCGTTGTGACGTGGGAGGTGCTCACTTGCAAGTGTTGGAGCTGCCCCGAGGGTTCTTGACGATTGTACCTGGATAGGAGACAAGAAAAAGAATAAAAAAAGAAAAGAAACGTGAGTTAATCTTTTATTTTTTTGGTTAGGAGGGTGCTTTAACGGGGAAAGGATTCTCTTACCCTGTTGAACCACGTATCCAATGTCTCCTTATGAACCTTGAGGTTGTAGGAGCCGATCCTGCGAAACCTTTTTCGGGAGTAGCTGATTGTTTCTTTTTGACACCTGTACTAGGTCGTCAGCTGAGTGAAACCTGTAGGGAGTAACCAGCAGAGGGAATTACTTACAAGTGATCCCTGGGTTTGGACATCAAAGTGGAGGTTTTTTGAAATAAGCCATCTATTCATAAGTCCCTTCCTTTCTTCTAAAACCACGCCGTTGCTAATTACGGTAATACACACTCTATCTTGGTTAGCCTGTTTCAGAAAAGTAGAAACAGTATAAAGTGGTAAGCTGTTCAGGGGAAATCAACTAAAAATTACAATACCTCCTTCATTTATACTAAAAGTGTGCTCTTACTGACGCAGTGTTATATTTTATTTTGCTTTACATAGTAAAATAAATTACTGTGATTTCAATAGAGAGTAATATAGTGCTACCTGGTGATAACCTTAAGGAGATACTAGGGACACTAAGACTTGAAAAAAAGTTATATAATTTTTAATCGTGAACAATACATTACAACAGTAAGGTGTTCTTCATTGCTTTGATAATAAATACAAGTATTAAAAATATATATATTTTTTTTAACAATTTAAAACAATATATTCTAGTATTAACATGGCTGATGCTGGCAGTCCTGACATTGAAATTGATTATGATGAGGGTTCAGTAAGTCCCAAATCAAGCCTTGATAATGATGGGTTTTTTGATAAGCATTTTATAGGACATTCTTTTGGAGGAGAATGTGGACCTTCTGGATTGGACAGGAGAGCAGGAGAAGGTGAAAGTAGAGCCCCAAGTAGGATCTCCGCCCACAGCAGAGCCTCCAAAGCCCCTTTTTCCCCAAGAAGACCTTCCCAAAGGCTTCAAGATAAAAAAGCTCCCCTTAGAGGTACAAGTTCAAAATTTATCTCATCAGTTAAAGACAATTCAGGGGGAGTTAAACAAGGTAATCAAATTACAAGAGAGAGTGGTAAAAGTAGAAAAGATGTGCCAGGATGCATTTCAAAGACGACTCAGAAAGCCCCTGCCAAATCTACCAGTAAAGCAGCCTCCTCCTCAAAGCACCTTGCCTCCAAAACAACAGTTGCCCCCACCTCCACCTCCACCACCACCTGCTCCAGAAAACATGGTGGTACCAAGATGGCAGTGGGAATGGTACCAAACAAATTACCAACAAAGCCAAGAAGGTCCTTCAAGACCACCTCTGCAACAGCACAATCTTCACCCTCATCCTTACCACAAGAAGAAGAAAGGGGAGCAAGTAGCCCAGAGGCCTTGGTGAGTGGCAATGATCATATTATTTTTTCTACTCCTACTAATGTGTGTGATATAGGTGATGCCAGTGATATGACTGAAAAACCATTAGTACAGAGTCCGGTGAAATTAGTATTTGATCCTGAGAATATATTACATCAAGTTTCTTTAAATGATAATATTAGTCTAACTTCTGTTTTGGAAATTAATCCTTATGTTATTGATTTAAAAGAGTATGATGTGAGTTTTGAGTTATATTCAGTGCTTGAAAAATTAGCCTCAAGAATCTTGAAAAATCCTGTAAAACTTGATCATTTAAATAATCCTGAGTTAACAGTAGTAATTAAAGATGTTTTCAATAGATTCAATAACCTACTGTTGAATACTAGTGTAGCTGTGAGAGCTCAAGATTCAGCTCATTTGGAATTAAAAGACAAATTTATTGAATTAATGAATACAACTATTGAGTTGAAACAAGAAAACCAATCATTGAGAGATAAGTCTGCCAATTTGACAGCTTTAGTGGCAGAAATTCAACCATGGATTAGTGACACTTTTCTTGAAAATATGGAATCTTTGAATGATGAACTTGTTTCATTAAAATCTGAAGTGAGAGGTTTATCAAATAAATTAATTACTTGTGAGTCTAGAAATAAGTTATCTTTGTCCACTTTAAATAGTAAGATATCTGAGATTGAGGATCTGAGATTGCAAGTGTCCCACTTGGAGAATGAGTTACTCCAGCTACAAGTAAACCAGACCTTACCTTCAGAACCAGTGGTACCTGGCCCCTCTTCATGTAAACAACAGGGCACCCAGGTGAATCACTCTGAGAAGGTATTTATGAAAGGAAAACAAAGAGCTGTCAGCCCAGTAGAAAATTTGAGTAATGCTGGCTCCTCTTCTTTCCATAATGAATTATCTGATCATTTATTAAAACTACAGGACATGTTGAAAATGGAGAAATTATGTCCCAAAAATGAGCCTTCCTCCAACCAGAAACATTGGCCAAAGATTGAGAGATACCCAACCTTTGATGGAGAAACAAATTCAGATTGGCAACATTTTATTCAGAGAATTGATAACCTAAAGAATAGTTATAAACTCCCTGATGAGGAAATTACTTCAAAATTGATTTCTTTATTTGAAAATGTTGCTTTAATGTGGTATGAGTCTGTATTATTGGATGGGATTAATCATACTTGAGAAGAATGGAAAGCACTCATTGCTGCCCAGTTTGGGGGATCCACATTTAGATTGGCTCAGCAAAGACTGTATGAGGAGTGTAAATATTCCTATGCAGAAAAACCGATTGCTTTCTTAATGAAACTGTCAAAAATATTGAGAGCAATTGATCCAAAAATGGACTATGACTTATGGAGGGAAAGAATCCTTTATAAATTACCAAGTTCCTTGAGGGATTTAGTAGTGGCAAGGACTGAGAATGTGAGGAAAAATTCATCTTTTATTTCAAGATGTAATGAGATATTACTCAACAATAAATTTAAGCCTAGGCACTACCCTCAAAGAGGGGTGGAATCTCCAAAACCTACAGGATGGAAGCCACCTGTTGAGAAGCCTGGAAAACCTTCTGCACCAGCTTCCCCAAGGAAATACCCAAGTAATACTTGTGTAAAGTGTGGAAAAGCATGGCAGAAGGGTCATGTTTGTGAGAAAAGAATAAATCTTATTGAACAAGATGAGCCAGAAGACAGTCATCATGAGGAAGAAGACTCCTCTAGTGATTGTGACAGTAATATTTCTTATGGTGACAACAACTCCAATGAAGTTTATATGTTGGAAAATGATGTACATTTACTTGAACAGAATGCTGACATAGAAAATGTGGATTTAATTGGGGTTGAAGATGCTGACATAATAAGGGATATTGAGAAGGATTCTATAGTCATTACTCCAATCAAAGCTCCTGTTATAATAAATGGGAAGAAATTGGACATTATTTTGGATACTGGTGCTGGAGGCAGTGTGGTATCCTCAGCAGCCTTGGCTGCCATTGATAATGACTATGAAAAGAAGCTATTACCTATGGCAAATACATATTGGAAAGGATATGGGTCTGTTTTATGCCCTAAAGGAAAATATAAGACAACTGTATTTTTTAAGTATAGCCATGGGTATGTAAGAGCTGAATGTGATTTTGTTGTCATGGATGGTGACAACTTGAGCAATTGGTTTATCATGGGGAATGATATTATTACAAAGTTTGGTATCAAATTGGACCCTGCTAATCAATGCTTCACTATGGGGATGAATGGGAAGAAAAAATTTAAAATTACTTCCTCCAGAAAATGTTCAGCTCCCATGGTAAAAACATGTTTTCCCCTTGATCAATACAAAGGCAGACCTTCTGCAGAACATGAAGCTTTGTCTGATGATATCCTAAAAGCTTCATTTGGTGAACAGCTCAGTACTTCAGAAAAGGATGAGGTAATTAAATTAATCACATCATTCCCTATGGCCTTTGCACATGGAAAACATGAGTTGGGACTGGTTGTGGACCATGAATTGAAAGTCTCATTATCATGTAAATTAGATGATATACCACCCAGTCTAAAGAAAAAACCTTATCCTTCATCCCCTTCTAAGAGAAAGGATATTGAGGATAATATTACCACCTTGTTAAATATGAAAATTATAGAGAAAGTGGGTGTAACACCTAAATATTGTGTAATCTCACCAGTCTTAATTTCTTATGAAAAAGACAAGGCTAGGTTGTGTGGTGATTATAGAGCCCTTAATACCCACACAATTGATGATATTTATCCTCTACCAAGAATAAACTCAATACATGCTACCTTACAAGGAGCCAAGTATATCAGTTGCTTGGATGGGAATAAGGGATACCACCAAATACCTGTTGAGAAGGACTCACAAAATTATTTGATGATTGCAACTCACTTGGGTATTTACAAATACATTAGGATGCCTTTTGGCCCTAAGAATGCCCCTTCAGTGTTTCAAAAAGTGATGGACAATACTTTTCATCAAGAAATTATGGAGGGATGGATGATGGTGTACATTGATGACATCATTATTTTTTCAAAAACCTTTGAAGATCATTTGGTTCACCTGAGTAAAGTGTTCCAGAAAATGGATGACATCAATATGACCTTAGCCTTAAAGAAATGTAAATTTGGATTCCACTCCTTAAAGGTTTTGGGGCATGTTGTATCAGGTTTGCAAATATGTGTTGACCAAAATAAGGTGGCAGCCATACAGCATGTCAATGCACCTACCACTGTAAAAGAAGTGCAGAGTTTTTTGGGGATGTGTGGTTATTACAGGCAATATATAAAAAATTATCAGGTAATAGCAGCCCCTCTGACACAATTGATCAGAAAAGAAGTGGCTTTTGTCTGGACAAATGAGAGACAAAGAGCATTTGATGCCTTAAAAAAATGTTTGGTTTCTGCTCCAATCTTGGGCCTACCAATTTTAACCAGCCATTTGTTTTATACACTGATGCTAGTTTTGTTGGACTAGGAGCTGCTCTCCACCAAAAACAAGTCATCAATGTGAAAATCTCTGAAGTAGTAATCTGTTATATTTCAAGAACCTTGAGAAACAGTGAATTGAAATATGGAGCCATACAACTGGAATGTTTGGCAGTTGTGTGGGCCCTGGATAAATTACATTACTATTTGGAGGACCAGAAATTTGAGCTGGTCACTGATTGTAGTGCAGTGAAGTCATTGTTGAACATGAAGACTCCTAACAGACACATGTTTAGATGGCAGCTGGCAGTACAAGAATACAGAGGGAGGATGACAATTATCCATAGATCTGGAAATATGCATTCCAATGTGGATATGCTATCAAGATTACCCTTACCAAACAATGATTCCAATCCTGCATATGTCCCAGAAGATGAGGTGACACACATATGTATATATTGTGGATATGGAAGAGGAATTGATGCAATTAATTTTGGCTTCATATGAGGAAAATGCTGAGTTACAAAAACTCTGGACTATCCTAAATGATCCAAAAAATGCCTCTATTCAGCCCTTAATTAAGACATTGCCACTGAAATACCAGAATGCTTTTAACAAAGGAAAATTCTCCATTGAAGATGGGTATTTATATTACAGGAAGAAGCTCAGCAATGTAATTGTAATAGCCCCTTCAATGAAAGAGACAATTTTAAATCTTTGCCATGATGACATATTAGCAGGTCACTTTGACTATGAAAAGACACTAATCAGACTGAAGAATACAGCCTGGTGGATGAATATGTCTGAAGATGCAAAGACATATGTTGAAACCTGTGATGCCTGCCAAAAATCTAAGAGAATGACAGGTAAGAGAGCAGGTTTGATGCAACATATTGAGAAGGCAGGAAAACCTTGGCAGATTGTTAACATGGATTTTGTCACTGGCCTTCCACCAGCAGGAAAAGAAAGTTTCAATTCTTGTTGGGTGATTGTGGATAGATTTACCAAAATGTGTAAATTCATCCCTACTCATAAAGAGGTTTCCACAAAAGAATTAGCTTTCCTGTGGTGGTTATATATGTTCAACACTGCAGGTTTTCCCAAAGCTATTATTTCTGATAGGGATCCGAAATTCACTTCTGAATTCTGGATGTCCTTGATGGATATTTGTGGGTGTGAATTGAAATTTTCCACTGCTCACCATCCTCAAACTGATGGATTGGCTGAGAGAATGATTCAAACATTTGAAGCCATGATTAGAAGATATTGTGCTTTTGGTCTTGAATATAAGGATAATGAAAGGTTTACACATGACTGGGTCACTTTATTGCCTGGCTTGGAATTCGCCTACAATAGTACTGCCCACTCAGTTACTGAAAGAAAGCCTTTTGAACTATGGCTGGGATATGTACCAAATACTCCTGCTCATTTACTCAATAATAACTTACCAAAAATTGACATTCACCCTGGTGCTAAATCTTTCCTCCAGATGCAACAATTATGTAGAAAACATGCTAATAATTGTGTGGAGAAAGCTTTTGAATATGAGAAGAAAAGATGGGATAAATCCCATAAAGATTGCACTTTTAATGAGGGGGATGAAATTTTGATTTCAACAGTACATTTTAACTTACAAGGTAATAATAAATTGAAGGATCCATTCATTGGGCCATTTATTGTTAAAAAAATGATAGGGACAAATGCAGTAGAAGTGATACTGTATGCACCATATGATAGGAAACATCCTGTTTTTCCTATATCATTGATAAAGCCTTACAAGTCAAATGATGACTTATTTCCAAAGAGAAGAGGGAGACCTAAGAAAACTCCTTTGGAAATAGAAAATACTGCTGAAATAGAGAAAATCCTGAATGAAGGAACCCTTACAAAAGAGAAGGGTGTTGAGTATTTATTGAGATATAAAGGCAAGTCCACTGAACATGACAGATGGATACCTGGAAAGGAGATAAGCAATTTGGCAACTCTTCTCAAAAAATTCAAAAAGAAAAAATGAAACAGCATTTTTTTTTATTGTTTTTTTTTGGGGTGAGGGAGTGTCAGCCAGCTGATTGGAAAGTATTAGTAAATATGATAATAAAAACTAAGTAAAGGACATCAGTAACTTACAGAGGATTTTTCAGTAGTGACAATTCCCAAAAGAGGGCGTGAACCAATGTCCCAATTACCCTCCAAAGTGGGAAAATCCTGGAGTGGGAATAAATTCTAATCATTAAAATTAGTATATATTTCTTTCTCACCTGATGTGGGTTTTTCCCTGGGAAAATACATCACATGAGATGTATTGTTCTTTTCTTTTCTATCTTTTTATTTCTTTTTTCTCTGGAAACTTTATATTTGTTTCTGTTGTCATTTTTAGTCTCTTTATTTCCACGTTTTTGTTCTTTCTCTTTTGCCCCTGATGGGAATTATTTTATGTATCTAGTCTTTCTTGGGTCTATATAAGGGGGGGAAGATTTGGTGGAAAGGGGATTCCTTTTTACACACATTTATTCAGTTACCAACGTTGCCATCTTTTTTATTACTTTATAAGGTGTTATATTTACATCCTATTATTACTTATAATTTAAAAGGCCTAAGTTCAAATAATTAATTACCGTGTTGTAAGGGTTTCAACAAATAAAATAAAATCTTCTAATTTAAAATCCCCATTACTTTAGAAGTCACTACCTCTCAAATAAATATTACGCTCTAAATTCTCTATTGATTAGTTATATCACCTTTATATTAACTAATATCTTGTTCAGGGTTACCGTGAAATTACTATACCTCTAGTCCACACCCTGACAGTTTGGGTGATATTATGGGTGGTTATGATGAGAGGGAACTTCATGTGGATTTAAGGCCTATCACAACTTTTGAGACTCCTTTGAGAAGATTTCAGCTCACAAGGTTTCCTCAAGGAGCAATAAATTTATTGGAAGTTTATCAAGCACAAATGGCTTGGATTTTTCCGGATGAGATTCCTACTCATTATGGAACTTTTATGAATTATGGGGGAGTTAAAGGGCCATCCACTGATTATATTAATGAGGTGTTTAAAGAAAATCCTAGTATAAGGAGGTTTGTTTGTGAATATGGAATTACTCTAGAAAGGGAATTGTTTAGGATTGAAGAGGCTGGGTTGACCATTTCTGGGTCAAAATTTTGCTGTTGTGTTCATACTCTGAAAATTCTAGGTCATGTGGTATGTAAAGAGGGAAGGATTATGGCAAAGAAAAAAGTTGATTAAATTCAGTCATGGCCAAGGCCTAAAAATACTGCTGAAGTCAGGGGATTTTTGGGGGTTTGTGTGTATGTCAGAATTTTTATTAAAGATTTTTCTTTGTTGGCTTCACCTTTAAGGAGATTGACCAGTAAATATGCAGAATGGGAAAGGTCTGAAGAGTTTGAAGAGGCTTCTCAGAAGTTAAAAAAGGTGGTAGGTGAAGATATTATTCTTCACAAGTTGGATTAGGGAAGGGAAGCTGGAAAAATTTATCTGGCGGTGGACTCAAGTTATATTGCTGCTGGTGCTGTGTTGTCTCAGGAAGAGAAAGCTGGGAAGGTCAGGCCAGTAAGGTATGAGTCTGTAGTTTTTAATGAGTTAGAATCTTGGTATTTTCAGCCAAAGTTTGAATTGTGTAATGTAGCAAAAATTTTGAAAAAGCTACAAACCAATTTTTTGGGGGCAGAATTTTGAGCTGCAGGTGGATGCTAAATCTTTGGTTCAAATGATCAACACACCTAGTCTTCCAAATGGTCCAATGACTAGGTGGGTGGCATTTATTCAACATTTTTCTTTTGACCTGGTGCACAAGCCAGGTATAACTTTTACTATGCCTGATGGGTTGTCAAGGAGACCACCTACAGATGAAGAATCTGCTTCTGAAGAGTTTTTTAAAAATGTTCCAGTGGTAAGTTCCAGCACAAAAGGTGCTGAAGATTTTTCTAACCTCCCCCATGAGGTTAAGCTGTCTGGTGACATTTGTGTTTCTGATAAAGATTTAGATCTTTCCCATGAGGTTAAACTGGCTGGATCTGATCTTAATTCTGGTGATCAGGATGTTTTTATTGATGAAGAAGGGGCTTTTTTTTGGGATGGCTTAAATTTAGAAAATGGTGTTTTTTTTTGGTACACTGGATTCTCAAAAAATTTATTAGAAAGAGAAGGATGTGCTAAAATTTAAAGATTGGTGTCCTGGATGGGCTGGTGATTTGGTTCATGTGCATTCTGGTAATTTTGATGACAGGGTTTCTCCCTTGGATTTTATTTTATTGTATTTTGAAGATGAGACCTGGGGTCAGTCTGGGTTTTATTTTTTTATGGTGGAATATCTGTTGACCTTGGAGAGTCCAGATAGTTGTGATGATGATACTTGGTTAGCAATCAAGAAGAAGAGCACATTCTTTTATGTGTCAGGGAGAGGGTTGATGAGGAGGAGGAATCTGAATCATCAGGTTGTGGTTACTCAGAAAAATAGTCAAGAGGGTGTGTTGAAATCTTTGCATGAAGACCTTGGTCATAGAGGCTTTGGGGAGACTTACAGAAGAGTATCAGACAGATTTTGGTGGCCTGGTATGAAGTTGTATGTGAAGGGTTGAGTCCAATCTTGTGAAGAGTTTCAAAGAAGAATTCAAATGAAACTAAATAAAATTTTTCATGCTACTGGTGAATCAACTGTGTTTGGAAAAGTCATTCTGGATGCTGTCCATATTAAAGAGGGCAGGTATAAATATTTGATTTTTTCCAGGTATGAATTTTTTGGTTGGGTTGAGACTGTGCCTCTTTTAGAACCAACTTCTAAAAATGTGGCAGAGTTTTTGAAAAAGGAATGGGTTTATAGATGTGGGTTAATGAATTTGGTGACTGTTGATTGTGAACCAGAGTTTGGAGCTGAATTCATAGAAGCTGTGATAAGCATTGGCTCTAAAGTTAGAGTGGCTATGTCATATTATCCAGAAGCTGAAGAAAACATGGTTGAAAGAGACCAGTAAGTTATTAAGAATGCTTTGGTAAAAATGTGTGAAGATAGTGCTGAAAAGTAGAGGAATTTTTTACCTTTGGTGTTGTTTGCTGATAGGGTTACTGTGAAGATGAAAACTGGCTATTCTACTTATGATTTAATCTTTGTGCAGAAGGCAGTTTTACCAGTGGAAATGGAAGCTGTTTCTTATCTTGGAATTGATTGGGATGAGGTGCACTCAACAGAAAATTTTCTCTGTGCTAGGATGCAACAGTTGGAATGTAAAGAAGAGTTTTGGGAAAAGGCATACTCTATAATGATGAGGATTAGAAATCAATCAGTCAGATACTGGGAAAATAAGTTACCTCATAGACTCAGGAGTCCCTTAAAGCCTGGTTGTTTTGTTTTGTTCTATAATAGAAGTTTGGAGAGTCAGTGGGGAAAAATGTTTTCTGACAGATGGAATGGACCTTACAGAATCAAATCTCATGTTTTTAAAGGTTCTTATGTTTTGGAAGAGTTGGATGGTGCAGTTTTAATGAAAAGAGTGGCTGAAGATCAAGTGAAGAGGTTCTATACTGGAGGCACAAGATTTGAAGAAGACAGACTCTGAAATGAGGATAAACTAAGGACTATTCTTTTAATTTTGGATTTTTTTTTAGCTTTAGAGAAGCTTTTGTGCTGGAAACTTTTTGTTAGAGGTACCCATAAGTGGGACTCTATATTTGATCTAGGCAAGTGTGGGGGCAACCAATGGGCTGGCTGCTCTATCAAAAGTTACCCTAGATTGTCTGTTTCCAACCCCTTCTCTTAATTTGGTTGAACCCTAGTATTTGTTTCTTTTCACAGGTTTTTTTGGTCCTCAATGAATTTAAGCTGGTTTATATTTGGTCTTCAAGTGCTAAACTCTTCATTATCATTGGTTTTTTGTTTTATTGTGTTGGACGTTTTTTTTTAATAGAAGGTACCCAGGGGGGGCTTCTAGATTTTATTCTGGAAAGTGTGGGGGTAACTAATGAGCTGGCTACTCTATAGAACAGTTACCCAAGAATTTCTGTTTCAAGTCTTTTGTTTTTCCTAGTTGAATTCTTTTTCTGTTTTTTTCATTCAGGTTTTTAGTCCTCTATGACTTTAAACTGGCATGGGCTGATTCCTTAATCTTTGGTTTCTTTGGAATGGCCATGCATCACTAGTGGTCACCCATCATTTTTACTTATTTGAGGGAGCCCACCCAGTGATCTTTTCCTTGGACTGGCCTTAACCTTGGATTTCTCTTATTTTTTATTTTATGTTATGTGTTTATGGATGTGGTTTTAGATTCTTTTTTTCTTTTTTTTTTCTTTTAATTATTTTATGGGAGTATATTAGATAAAAAGGCAGAAAATTACAAAAAACAAAATTATATGGTGTTACCTCATCAGGGTCACCTGGATGTGGGCAAGCATTGGTGGGGAACAGCTCATCAAATGGCTGGGAAATTTTATTTTTATATTTTATTATTATTTATTATTATTATTATTTAGAAGTTTCTTTTATTTATTTTTATTTTTCATTTTCAGTTTTTTTTTTATATATATTTTATTTCAGTTCAAAATTTTTTTTTTAAATTATTTAAATGTTTATCCACATCAAGGTGCACTTGGATGTGCATAATTTATCAAAAGATAAGCTCATTGACTGGCTGGGGGATACCATTTGTATTTCTTATTTATTTTATTTTATTATTATTCATTTTATTTTCTCAGCTCTCCTATTTTTGTGGGAATTCTGGTTTTAATTCTTTTCAAGTTTTTTTTTTTTTTTTTTTTTTAGTATGTTAGCAGTTATAGGTAGTAATCTTTTTAAAAAATAATAATAATAATAATAATAATAAAATAAAAAAATGTTGAATTGTTAATTATTATTAATTTTTTGATTTTTTTGTTATTTAATTTAATTTATTTTCTGTTTTCAATAGTTAAATGTCTGGAAGAAGAAGCTTCTGGAAGTTGGTTAGGATTGTGTGTTCATGCTTTTGTTTTTTGTTGGGGTCGTTGGATACACTGTGTTCTTTAAAGTGCATTCTGCTGCAATGATGGGATGAGTTGTAATGGTCTGGAACCAGTTTGGTAGGTAGTTTTCAGGAAGAAGCAGAAGAGGCTGAAAATAGAATGTTGAAAAGTGTGCTTGATGATTCTTGACATCTACCAATGGTTTTTCAGAAGTGTCTTTCTCAGGGTCTTTTGAAACTCATTCAATGGTCCATGAAGAGCAAAAGCCTTTAGCATGTTCAAACACATGAGGCTTAGGTTTTTCTTCATATCCTCATAATCTCGGGTTAAAGAAGTTTAAAGAGGTTGGCTAACTCTAATAGTAGTCTCAGGAGGAGGGGTAGCATCTAAAAAAGAAAAGATTTTTTTTGCTCAGAAGTTGTTTTTTTTTTTTTGATGAAATGGGATGAAATATTATGGTACTTACAGATGGGAAGTTTATCAAAATTGTAAGTTATAGGGATTTTGACTTCTGAAGGAATGGAAAGGTGTGTGGTTGGAGGATCAGCCAGAGAAAAATATGGGTTGTCTTGATTATCTTCTATTGGGTTCTGAGAAGGTGAACTGGGATGGAACTGTTCCTGGGGCCTAGCTGGAGAAGGAGATTTGTTATTGGTGTTTTTAATTTTATTGATATCCTGATCAGTTGGATTGGTTGCTGGTACAGGGGAACCAAAGTTGTTACATGATGGGGCAGGTAAAGGTGATCTAGGGGAAGAATTTTATTATCTGGATATCTTTCTTGAAGAAAATGAACTTTCAGAATAATTGTTGGAAGGCAGAGGATTGGTGTTGTTTCTTCTTCTGGATGGAGAAGGTAATTTTGGGCTTGGAGCAGTTTTGGGAGTTCAGATTCTTCCTTGGGGAGCTCTAGTAAGTAGGTCTTCTGGAAGTTAGGGAAGTTTTGGAATGATTGAGCTTTGAAATTGTTGTTTTCATTGCTTGGGGGGTACTAGGAGGTTGTTAAGTAGAAGTGTTGTTGTTGGTTGGATGATTAGTGGCTGTTATCTGGCTGGATTTTAAAGTTTTGAGCCTGATTTTTTGCTTCCTAGTGAGGGAGGCAGTCCACCTGGATGAACTCTAGAAGCATAGGAGATGATTTTGAAGCACTTGGAGCTGAATTCTTAGAGGTAAGAGCCGATATTTGGGAAGGTGAAGCTGCCCATTTAGAGATTGTTCCAGGGACTGATTGCCAAGAGTTTCTGGAAGGAGCTGAAGATAAAGAAAAAGAAGCTGTACCTAGCTCTTGGGAGCTAGTAGGGGATCTGAAAATGAATTTTTGGGAAGGTGAAGGTGGAGGGAGATGGCAGTTGGAGTCTCTATTACATCTTTTCTTTTTGGAGTTACAAGAGTCACAAGCCCTGTTGTATGTATAGTTTGGTGTCTGGAGTTAGTAGAGTGAAAGTGCAGGGTCTGCACAGGTCAATGCACTGTTTACAAGCATAGTCCTTGGGAGAAGTGAAGCAAAGAAGATGTTAAGGGTAAAAATCAGGGGATCCAAAGTTGACCATGATCAGTGGTGGAACAAGAATAAAAATAAATAAATAAAAAAAGAAATAAGGAGAAATTTTTTTTTTTTTTTTTTTTTTTTTATAATCAGTGATGGGTGGAAGATGAAGAAATGTTGAAGTTCAACAAGTTAAACATGGGCCTATGTGGATGAGAAAAAAGGTGTAAATTCTTATACAAAAATGTTTTAGTCTTCTAAGACTTGAAACTGGCTAATTTTTTTTCAAGACTTTATACATGATTGGAACTTTTTAGTTCCCCAAGACTTTAAACTGAGGGCTGTGAGTCCCCTAAGACTTTTAACTGAGGAATGGTATTCCATCAAGACTTTAAACTGAGAAATGTGAGTCCCCCAAGACTATAAACTGAGGATTAGGGAAGGTGTGAATCCTTCAAGACTATATAAACTGGCAGTTTGGTGTGATAATTGGGCAGAGGGCATCCAAAGGGGGAGTCTCTGAATTTAGTTAAGGCAAGTGTGGGGGTAAATGATGAGCGGAGTGCTCTGTAGAACAGTTACCCCAGAATGTTAGTTTGTTTCTTTGAGTCTTTCATGATTTGATCTCTGGTTCTGTCTTTTTGATTTAGGTTTTGAGTTCCCTAAAGACTATAAACTGAGGGTTTTTGAGTCCCCCAAGACTAAAAAAAAAAAAAAAAAAAAAAAAAATGAGGGCTGTTAGTCCCTCAAGACTCTTTAAAATGAGATTATTTTTTTATTATTATTATTATTTTTTTATATATATATGTTGGTTATACATTCATGAAATATGCACAGTGGTCAAAAAAAATTATTTTTTATTTTATTTTTTTATTTATTTCCAAGTTATGAATTTCAGTCAAGGATCAAATTACAGAAGAGAATCAAGAGATGAAAGAAAGTGTTCAAATTGGTTTTGAACTGGTGGATGAGGTGTCTTCTTTTCTCAATATCCTGTGGATCTTGATTTAGCAGGAAGAGTGGATTTGGAAGTTGTTTAGTATGAGATGATTTTGTTGAGAAGAGTGTGGTTGAAATTTGGCCTTAATGGTGGGCAAATGATTAAGTGTTGGTGTTTCAATGGTTTTCACATTTTCATCATCATAGTCTGGATGGGGATGAACTGGAAAATCATTAGTTTTAAATTCAGTATGGAGAAAGATTGGTCTTACCATCAGAAGAACTAGGTAGGTATGGTGGAACTTAGTGTTTGTAATAGTGTTGGAACTTGTTTTTGAAGGGTGTATTTTGTTGATAAATCTGGGTATCAGGATATAGAAGGCCATGATTATTTTGGTTCTTTTGAAAGATGGACCAGGTTGAGGTGTAGATGAAGTTGATGAAGAGGAAGAGGGACCAGGTCTTCAGGAAAATTTCTTTCTGGAATAGCAGGCATCACAAGCAGTTCTATATGGATGACCTGATTAGGTTATGGTACAGATAAGATTATGGTTAAATACATTATTGACAGGGACCCATCTTCAGGGGTTGATTTTGAGAAGTGTTTGAACATGGGAGCTGTTTAAAAAGGGATAGAATGTGGACATTCTTAATTGGAGGGAGGAAATGGTGTCAACCTGTATATCCCCAGGACTGAGTAAAAAGTGCTTATAAGTTATGTTAAACACATGAACTATACATGGGAACAATAAATGAGAGTACACAAACAGTATACATAAGTAAAATTATGATAATACACAAAAAAAATGCCATTATAACACCTTATATACACGCATATATCCATCTTTTATAGGTCTTATGTACTTAATATTAAGTTAGAATATGTTAGGGTTATCTTAAGAGCCTTAAGTATAAGGCTACATAATTTTTAAGTACACTTAAAGCTGTTATATTCATTGTTTTACACAAAAAACAAGAAATGCGCTTTATTTCACTTAAAAGTTGACTATATGCGCTATAAAATTGAGAATATCAAAAATGCGCTTAGACAGATCAATTGGGCTCATTTAGGACTATTGATTTGGCTATTTAAATGCATAAAAATAACACTTTTCAAAATTGGTGTTTTTTATGCCAGAAATGGCTTCTGTGTACTGGCTACATACTGCCTGCTTTTTTTCCCGTGTGAATAGCTTCATTTTTAGCAAAGTTAGCTTTTTCACACTATAATTACCCCACATTCTACACCCACTGTGGGGAAACACACTAAAATAGGCGACAGGCGCTTATTTAGTGTCCTAGCTTAATTAATAATGCATTGACCTTGTTTATATGCACTAATTTCATTAATAACCTCACTCTTGGCACCTTATTTCATCACCACACTTAAATTCGCCTAATTTTAGTCAAGGATTTACCCCTGCAAGCGCCTGCCAAGGACTGCATGTAGTTACCCCACATCTCACGCTCTTCTTTAAGTTTTTGGATGGTTTCTCAGTCAATTTTGGTTATTTTTGGATGGGAATTTCACGTAGTATAATGTCAGGATTAGCCCCTCCATTTCTACTGTAGATCCCCCTTATTATTAAGCTATAATTAACCTTAAAAAGTCTCCTTTAGCTTTTTATATCATTTTTTTTCACGCATATACTCTCTTTTTGTCTTTTCTTTAATTTTGATGGATCTCCCTTATTATTAATAGGATTTTAGTGGTTGTTGCTTGTCTAATTATGTTATGGGTCACTAGGGGCGTTGATGGAGAGGTCTATTACTTGTTTGAGGCGTCATTAACATTGTATTGGATGGTACATCAAGGGATTTATTGAGGAACTTAGTGTGTATAAAAGGAGGAGGTTTTGGGTCTTGTTTTCCTCATTCTTTATCATTACAATTTTCACCATATAACCAAACCAATTACAATACACTTCAATTAGTACTTTTATAAGACTTTTGAGTAGTATCTGAATTATTATAATCTATTTTTCTACCAACTAAAAAGATTGTAAGCCATATATAAAACTAGTGAGAATTATATTACTGAGACCTTTATTCTGAATTATATTTTATTATTTGTTAGATTTATAATACAGTATTCATATAGGACCATTTAAATCTTCTAGACAAAGACTTTTCAAGCTATTTCACGTCCTTGTACTTGATCTTAGCCTGACACATGGTCATCCAACATTGGCTGGGGGGCTTTTGTTGTGTAGTTTTGTATGGTTGGGTGATGTCTTAAATGACATTGATTTCTGTTTATGGTATTTTTTTTCTGGATTCTCAGGCTGAATATTGAAGCTACAAGCACCAGGTCAAAAGTTAGATGACTTGCAGTCAAGTGGTTGTTTAGTACCTGTGGTCTAACCTGAGTCAAACCTGTGTTGGAACTTTGGTGAGACAATTTTTCATCATGACACATAGCTCATATATTTGTAGAAAGAAAGTCTAGATATTTTTCAACTGAAATAGAGCTGAATTTGGAAATATATTTCTCTATGCACTGCCTTTGAAGAAAATTAAATGTTTCAGCTACATTAGTAAATACATTACCCAGTGCAGTGCATTACTTACACTTACTGGCACAAGGTTCTTATGACACAAGAGGTAATATTTTATCTCAAATATTGGATATAATTTTACTTCATACTAAATCTGAAATGCAGGAAAAATTGTGGTGACATATGGCCCCATGTTTCCCCACATGTGCTCAGCAAAGAGCTCAAATCCAAAATAAAATCATTTTTTTATGTTGGCACACAGAACTACATAAAAATGATACACCATATCCCAATTACATGAGGCAAAGAATTTCCTCATGTCATCAGAAAATGGTGCAACTGCATAAGGATGAGGCAACAATTTGCCTCATCTTATGCTTTGTGGAAAGTCATATGAGAAAGGGGTAGGGAAGTTGCCTACATGCATACATGAGTCGACATGTCGCCTCATGTATGCATGTTAGATACTTGCTTCCTTTTTGACTTCTGTATTGTTATAACCTTGAGGATATATTGCATACATGAGGCGACATGTCGCCTCATGTATGCATGCAAGCCACTTGCTTTCTGTTTCACTTCTGTATGTTTTTGAGATCAAGGGTATATGGCATACATGAGGAGACATGTCGCCTCATGTATGCATGCAAGCAACTTGCTTGCTTTTTTACTTCTGCATGGTTTTAAACTTAAGGATATATCGCATACATGAGGGGACAAGTCACCTCATGTATGCAATAACAAGAGCACTGATAAAAAATAGTGCAATAGATTTTTTTTATCAGCACTCTTGTTATTGTATACATGAGGTGACATGTCACCTCATATATGCAATAAAATTCTTTGAACTTCTTCATTATGGTGAGAAATGCATTGGTGAATGCCTACCATACCAAAGAAAATCCACATCATGCAACTTGTTTACATGCATACATGAGGTGACATGTCGCCTCATGTATGCATGTAAACAAGTCACATTCTGGGGAGCTCACTTGGTATGGTAGGCATGCACAAGTGCATTTCTTACCTATATAAGTTAAACTTCAAAAAAAAAATGCATACATGAGGAGACATGTCGCCTCATGTATGCATGTAAAAAGGTTCCATGATGTGTATTTTCTTTGGTATGTTAGGTATGCACCAATGCTTTGCTCATTTAAATTAAGAATTTCAAAGAATGTTATTGCATTCATGAGGAGACATGTCGCCTCATGTATGCAATAACAAGAGTGCTGATTAAAAAATGTATTGCACTATTTTTTATCAGCGATCTTGTTATTGCATAGATGAGGTGACATGTCCCCTCATGTATGCAATATATCCTTAAGTTCAAAAAAATACAGAAGTAAAACAAAAAGAAAGTTGCTTGCATGCATACATGAGGCGACATGTTGCCTCATGTATGCAATATATCCTGAAGTTCAAAAACATACAGAGGTAAAAAAGCAAGCAAGTTGCTTGCATGCATACATGAGGTGACATGTCGCCTAAAATTAAGGATATTATATGAGTTCATGTAAAAAATTTTCAATGAGTGAAATTAACCCACATTTACCTAACAAAAAAAAGGGTATGAGACTTTTCAATGTGCTTTCATTGATGCTTGTTCTGGTAAGGTCTACAATGCTAACCTACAGAAAAAAAATTATGACAAGTTATTTCATGGGCCTGGAATAAATGGTGCAAGAGTAGTTATCATGGATGACTTATTTCCAGGAAAAAAAGGTAATGTAATGCTGAGACACAATTTTTGGAAGCCACTCAAGATCAAATAAGATAGAACGTTTTAACAATAAGCAGTGAAATAAACTTTCTCTAATTTTCTATTTGGTACAGAGACACTCAGAGTTTTGGTCTGTCTTGTAAGTAATTTAAGCACTGAAATTCATTCAAAGGTTACTTCTGATGTTAGATTAAGATACCTGAAAAACCACTTGACTGCAAGTCGTCTAACTTTTGACCTGGTGAAGGATGAGGGCTATCATCCTTGGATAACCCTGGGGGTTTCTTCTCTATATTTTCTTCTTTTTTTTTTTTTTTTTTTTATATATATATATGATTTTTTTATTATTATTATTATTATTATTATTATTATTATTATTATTATTATTATTATTATTATTATTATTATTATTATTATTATTATTATTATTATTATTATTATTATTATTATTATTATTATTATTATTATTATTATTATTATTATTATTATTATTATTATTATTATTATTATTATTATTATTATTATTATTATTATTATTATTATTATTATTATTATTATTATTATTATTATTATTATTATTATTATTATTATTATTATTATTATTATTATTATTATTATTATTATTATTATTATTATTATTATTATTATTATTATTATTATTATTATTATTATTATTATTATTATTATTATTATTATTATTATTATTATTATTATTATTATTATTATTATTATTATTATTATTATTATTATTATTATTATTATTATTATTATTATTCTAAGTTTTAAGGGCTGTTTTTGGTCACTTTTATTTTTACTAAGGGATGGAGCTGGAATGGGTTGCAAAGACGTTAGGCAAGAAGTTAGGTGAGCAGGTTGTTTATGAGTTCTTTTATATATAGATGATGAGTTACAAAGTCATGCCAAAGTCTTTTTATCTTATTCTATTGCTTGATTGTTTCTTGAAGCAGTTTTGTTTTATTTTATCCATCTTATCAGAATTTTTTTTTTTATACAAGTTTGTTTGAGGAGAGTTTTTCAATAAAATTGATTCTTTCTAAGATGTAATTTTGATAAACTTGATGCCTCAGTTGATAAAATCAATTAGGTGAATGTCATCAGATTCTTTTGTAGATTTCAATTTCAATTTTTATCAAATAGTTTTTTTTTTCACTTTCATCATCATTATCATTACCATCATTATTTTATTTTTACTACTATGACTGTATGTCTAAATTTCAACTAATATATATATATATATATATATATATATATATATATATTGCAAGCGTAATTAACTTACAATCCATTCATTCATTCAAACCAAACTAAGCCAAGTCATCACAAAAACTTAAAAACCTAGATCAAACCCAAAACCAAAACCAAATCACTCCAAACCAACAAGTTGCCACCCAACTAACTTCCCAAACTTCTACTACTCCCAATTTCAACACCCTATTCTTACTCACCCACCTTTTCCAAACCTTCATCCCTTTCTCAGCCCATTGTTTTCCCAGAATTTTCCAAATCAAGAACTTGAAACAATGTTTCAGATTAGTTGATAGCAAGGTATTATTTTGGGAAGTAAGATGAGGTAAATGGTTGTAACGATTTGATAAGCGTCTAGAGTGATTTGACAGTGTATTTGAACGAGTTCTAGTATGGAATCTTGGTGTAGATGATAATGGTGATGGTGATAATGTTAAATTTAAAGGAGAAAGTGAAGGAGACTGATTTGCGTCCCAAGTACTTAGTGATCGACTCATAGGACGTCGGAATTGGTCTATTTTAGGGCTATGATGATTCAAAGGAGAATACATTCCATTTTCTGCTTCCACAAATGAATCTGTTTTCATAGATTGAGACGTTAAGGGCAAATGAAAATTGTCACTCGTTCCTGTTGATAAAGGAAATTCAGGTTCAGAGACTCGGTCAATCAAATTTTGATCTTCATCTGATTGATCTTGACCTTCATCAGATTCATCGTCGGTTAATGAAGACTGAATTGGTTTTCTGAAAAGTAGGGTTCGAGAAAGTGATTTACGATGACCATGAATAGGCAAACCATTAGTTCGAGCACGAGTTACACGATGTCTCGCAAAAGATTTATAAATTTTTGGGACAAAAATAACCAAGATTGTCAAGATATATAGGGGAAGGTAAAATCGAAGGTAGATTGCAATTTGATCCGGTAAAAAACAAGGATAATGAAAAATAGTACGTTCTTGAGGTAGTTTTGAAAATCTTGATGGATTAGAGAGAGTTAAGATTTGATAACCAGGACGTTTAATGCCCATCGCCATGGAAAAAGATTTGACTGAAACTTCTTCTACCTCCAGTGGTGATGGATTAGCGTAAGAATTTGAGGGTCTGGAATGAATGACTGAACAATAGTCATGATCATCACCACTGATACGGAGAGTCAAGATACTCAACAAGATGGTTGATTGAATCAAGTAAATAGAAAAAGAGTGAAAGTAAGGCTTACCTCAATACAAGATCAGGCTGAACGCTATCTAGGACAAAGTTTGTAAGGGCCTCGTCAAGTTCATTTTGGTAATTTTTACCTGCTCCTTGACGAATAGGCCTAGGGGACTCTCTTAGAGGGCCACAAGAAGTACCTTCAGGTCTCCAAAGAGGAACGTGAGTTAAAAGAATCCTAGGGAGAATTTTTGCAGCTAGGAATTAAGTATAATGGTAAGACTCCCGTAAAAGAAGAAAAAAAAAAAAAAAAAAAAAAAAAAAAAAAAAAATTAAATAAAAGATATCAAAACATATAGCGAATTGGTAACAAACAGGCTTTTAGTTCTTTTAGAAATCCTAGTTGATTACTCTGAATCGCATGTTTTTGATCTTCAATCAATCCGATAGCATCGATCCAAACGACGGAATGATTACCCCATTCAACTTGTCCAAAGAGTTTACCAGGTGACCAATTCTGAACAAATCGAGTGCGAGCCAGATGAGAGAGTTGAGGAGAAGTGGAAGGATAAAGACCAATATCATGATTTCCAGCGAGATGAATGATGTGGCCATAGCCATCTAAGGGGGATTTGGGGGTAGGTTCAGGGGGAACAAAGACGGAGCGAAAGAGGTTGACGTCATCGCGATAACTGAAAACGAACAACGCAAAATAAGTGAGGAGAAAGAGAGAATAAGTAGACGGAAGAGACCTTGAAGGATCAGTGAGAGCGACGGCGGCATCGAGGAGATCGCCGAGAAAGATGACGGCATCCGGGCGAACGTCTCTTTGGACAAAGAACCAAGCTCTCCTGACGAAATGGAGGATGACAGCCTTAGAGAGATACTGAGCCAAGAGGGGACGTTTCGGGTAGGAATGATAGAGTGACGGCAGCTGGGGATCAGCGATGACGAGCACGACAAGTGCGGATGGGGGGTGAGTAGGGAGACGACAGGAGTGTGACGTCATACGGAAGAGAGCGAGTTCGCCGAAACCGACGGCAAGGATCCAGACGAGACGAAGCGCGGCGATACGGACCGAGCGTGAGCGACGACGGGTCATCAGCGTCAGTTGCCAAGGCGCTGGCTGGCTGGAGACGAGCGACTGCCAGCACAGACACAAAATCTGTTCTGCGCACTGCACACATGTCCAGCCAACAACAATGAGCCACCTCTCTGCCAGTTTACTCAACTAATCTTAGATGAAAAAATAAAGTCATGTCAACAGAGACCACACAGCATCTTTACACCATATAGGGGTTCAACCTGCTAGCAAGTCCTCAACCTGAGGTGAAAGAGAAGGAAGAGGAAGTTGTGAATCTCTTTCTCATTTTCTTTTTCTGGAATTTCATGCATCACAGGCTTTGTAATACCAGTTTTCATCCATGCATAGGGAAGTAAAGGTGCAAGGTCCTTCTGTCTGGATGCACAGTTTGAAAGCATAGTCTCTTGAAGAAACCTAGCATCCGAGTTCTGTGGGAGACATGCTGAGATAATAAAATAGGAGGAAAAAAAAAAACAGAAAAGAGGTTAGAAAAAGGTGGATGTTGGAGTAAAAGTTGGAATATTATGTAAGAGCATGATGCATGCAACAAAGATACTTTGAAAATGTTGTCAGTCCATCAAGACTTTGAACTCAAAATTGTTGGAAAGTCAATAAAGACTCACCACGGGAAATCTGGGGATGAACTGCTAGCAATCCCCTCTCCTGAACTTTAGAGTGTCCCTTCATTATGCCAGGTTTATGAATACTTTAGAAACATAAGTAATTTAGAGTTACATTTACATTTATTCTCAGATTGGTCCAAAAATTAACCTTAATTGATCTCAAGTTATGCATAAATTGATCAACTATAACCATGATTTTATCTTTCATTGAGCACACATTGAGCACACATTGATCCAACATAAGCTTTTGAATATCCAATATGATTATCAATTTGGAGGATGAAAATTATTCCTTAACATACCTAAGCATTAATTGGCATCCAAAAGATAAATCATAAAATTATGAAAGTAAATTTAATTTACAATAATGATATCTTTTACTACATAATTGCAACAGTAGATAAATTTAGCAAAATATTAATAGCTATAGGGATTGAAATAACTAATGCCATTCCTATTTTCAAATTTTAAAAAGATTATAGTCATTTCTCACTTCAAATCTATTAAGTTGTGGTAAAACTAAATTTTGTATAATTTTTTTTATTTTACCTAAAACATAAGATGTACAGGCTATTTAAAAAAAAAATCTTCAGTTACTCAATTAAAAGAAATATTTATATTTAAATAAAAACAAAAATAGTCCTTAAAGTGTATAGCTTGAATGGTTTTTATGGAAATTAATATGCAAGTTTTCCAATTTAAATATTTAATGCTTATATAAATCACTTTCACAAGTTTGGGTATGAGTACATGTGAAATAGGTACTGCATTTAAAAGTGGAAGCCATTATAATGACAAAAATATTTACAAACTTTATTCTATTTTAATATTTATCTGTAAAAAATTTTGAAAGAAATATTTTATTCATCTTCTTAAGGATCTCTTACTCCTCCTTTACCCATCTACTTTTCAATAGGGGGTCTCAAACTTGAACAGATATGCCTTGTGGATTTCATTTGAAAACAGCCTCATAAACAAACCATGAAACATGGCTGATTTGGTACCTGACATCTCATAAAATGGGGTCAAATACATCCTACTTTAGTGCAAATTTTCCAACCACAGCTCAGCCCACCAATATAAAGATCCTCCCAATTCACCACACATCACATCTTTCCCCTCCCACTTTTTTGATACAAATTTTTACACACCATGCCCCAGTAAGTTCTGCACTTTTCATTCCTTTCTTTATCAACAATTCCTGATCAAGTTTCTATCCTCAAAACTCAGTCATCATGCTTGTCAGCCAGGCTGCTAGACTTACCCAGTAAAATAATTAATTATTTACTGGGATGAAGCCACACCTTTTTATTTCTTATATATTATTAATTATAATATATTTACTTTAAACCTACTTGTCATAAATCAACTAGTTCCAAAAATAAGTAAAGTTAGTAAATAATTAAAATTAATAGTAAATGTCCTTTATATTTAGTTTTAATTTTAATATTATTTTTTATTTTTATTTCTAACACCATGCTCAATGACAGGTTAAGAGAAATAATATTTAATATTAAAATAAACATTAATATTGAAATAAAATTTAAATATTAAAAATAAAACATAAATATATAGAGAAAATTCAAATTAATTATTTAAAAATGACACTTACTGTTATTTTTAAATAAATCAATTTATTTCTGACATATACAGTAAATACACATTTTAACCACATTCTTTCTAGAACAATCTTATTATTTGAAAATATTCTCTTGGAATGTTCTTTTTCTTCTCTCATACTCCTGTATATAGGATTTTAACTGTTACTTTGTCTCTTCTTTTGACAATAAAAGGCCTCCCTTTCTGGTTGTTTTTGGATCACTCATTACTTACTTATTTTATTATATCATTCTTACAATTAAATATCTATTACTATCAGTTATTGTCTTAGTATTTACAATCACATATTTATAATCAGTAATTATAATAATATTTATAAAAAAAATCTTACCTCTTTAAATTGAGTTAATAAATAAAGACAAAATATAAGTACTTTTGACTTTGAAAACCCAAAACCCACCTATTCACCCTGTTGGACCTCCCTTAAAACCTTTTAGACCATCAGCAATCTTCAACACTTGAGGCCCTTTCCAAATCGTTGGTGGCGCATTGATATCTTGAAGCTGGCAACTGAGGGACCATTGTCATCAAGGAACCAGTATGGAGAGGTGCAAGACAAAAAGCACAAACATCATCAACCACATGACTTAATTTTTTTCTGCGACTAGGAATTGAACTGTGCTCCAAAGTTTAGGTTCATATATTGGAGATAGTCATATATATTTGTGGTAATTATATTGATTACTATTCGTGGGTCACTTTGCACTTTTCATAGTCTATGTATATCTTTTTACTCAGCACTCTGTAAGTGGCATTAACTTGCTCATTTTACAGGGGGATGTGCCTGGTAAAGAAAGTATTTTCTTTTCCTAGTTGACTAAGATAGAACTATATTGTTCTTAGTCCTAGAAGTAATATAAAATATTAAATTCATTATATATTTTTTTATTTCAGTTGACCTTTTACCGGATAATTAAAATACTACATTAGTGTTTCAGTTGACAAACTGTCCTGGCAATAAAATAATAATATTTAAAATTAATTAAATTTGATTATATTAAAATTATTTCAGTTGAAAATAAGTCCTGATAATTAGATTATTTCAGTTGACATTAAGTCCTGGTAATTAAAATTATTCTCAGTTGAAATTAAGTCCTGGTAATTAAATTCTTCAGTTGATTTTAGTCCTGATAATTATCAAAATTTACATTACTAATTAATAAATTATTTTATTATTTCAGTTGATTTATTATAATCCTGGTTATAAAATTATCTTAAATAAATAAAAATTGTGATTATTCTTTCAGTTTATTTTTTTTTCCTGAAAAACATGATATTTTAATGATTCCAGTTGATTACAAAATCCTGATAATTAATTATATAGCAGAAATTTTTTTTCCCTATTTTTCTTTAAATAAAGTAAGAATGTTAACTGATTAAATCTTAATATTTCTTTCTCTCAGTTCAGGTTAATTAAAACTATGACTGATCAAGGTGCTTCTGCTTTCCATGATGAGGAACTGGACTTAATTGATTATGATGAAGCTTCTTCTGTAAGTACTCCTTTGACTACATAACTGGCTCGAATTAATCAATAAATGCACCTATCAGGATGTAGAAATGCAGGAAGTGGAAATATTAGTGGAGACAACTTCTCAGGACCAAAAGCCTTCTATCAACCCCCCCAGAAGAGCTTCCAAAAGGCTTCAACATAAAAAAGATGCCCTTGAATCAGCAAGTCAAAAATCTCTCCACTCACATCAAGGAGTTGAGGTCAGAAAACCTCAAGCTGAGGCCAAAAACAGACTCTCTAGAAGACAAGGTAAGAAGAATAGAGTCCTTCCTTCAAGAAAAGAGGACACCTCCTCCTCCCCCAAGAGACCTTCCACAATTGGCTCCCCAGCAACAAGAAAAGGTGGAAGTCTCAAAGTGGCAGTGGGATTATCTGTCCCAACAACAAAAACCACAAGTACCTCAGGCAGGTCCGTCAAGAACCAATCAGTTCAACCCCACACCTCCTCACCCTTATCAAGGAGAAAGAAAGAGAAAAAAAATCACATTCAATTCTTTCCCAAACCACGGTAAGCCCCTCTATTGAATCTCAAGTACCATTTCTTGTTGCTGATTCAGTTCCTTCAAGTAATTCTGGAAGAGGAGATGAAACTGTGAGACCCGTAGAGGCTGATAGTAGTAGACCAATTGCTCAATATTCTAATGTATCTAGTCCTTTGGTTTTGATTGCTACTTCATTGATAAATCCTGATATGGCTGTTATTGATGAGACACTTGATCCTGAGTTTTATGAGAGTCTGGAAAGATATTCTGTTTCCCTATTGAGAAATACTCCAGATGTAGCAAAAATTAATGATGAATATTTGAGGGATATTATTGCTAAACAAAATCATATTATGAACAACATGCAATTGACTCAGAAATTTAATAGTTTGTGAACTGAACAGGGTTATCAATCATTGAGGAGTGAATTACAGAGATTTTCTGATGATTTATTAAATTACAAAGTAACTCATGAAAAGAAAGTTGCTTTATGGAAAAATATCAAGAATGAGTTGTCTAAATTACAAGATAATGTGCCCATCTGTTTCCAGGAGCTAGAGGGACATAAGATGAACTTTAAAAGATTGAGTGACCATTATTCATCTTTTCAAAATAAGAACCAGTTATCTTTTTCAACCATCAATGAGAGTTTATCTAGTATTCCAAGAGTGAAAACTAGGTTAACAACCATTGAAGAGAAATTGAGTTCATTTTTACATGATCAAAAGTTTTCTGACATTTCTTTTAAAGAACATATGGTGCAGGATACCCCAATTTTACCTGCTCCTAGTTCATCCAAAGTGAAATTAGTTCCAGAAATACCTGTTGATATCACTGAGTTTCCATCAAAAATTGATGATATACCTGATTTATTTACAAAAGGATTAAACAATGAAATTACTGACAATTGGAGAAGTTACAACTCCTACTCACTCAGAAACAAGCTTTTAATAAGGAGACTGCATCAAATCAAAAGATTTGGCCAAAACATGACCAGTATCCAGCATTTGATGGTGACTCTTCCTCTGATTGGCAGCAGTTCATTTGCAGGATTGATAACTTAAAAAACTCTTACAAACTCCCAGATGAGGAAATTGTGTCTAAATTAATTTCTTTATTTAACAATGTAGCCCTAATGTGGTATGAATCTGTTCTCTTGGATAAAATGATTACTCATGGGGAGATTGGAAAAGATTAATTAAATCACAAGTTGGTGGTTCCAAGTTTAAGATAGCTCAAGAAAGGAAGTATGAATAAACCAGATATAGCTCTTCTACTGAAAAACCTATTGCATTCCTGATGAACTGTGTAAAAATCTTGAGGGCAATGGACCCAAATATGGAGTTTGAGTTATGGAAGGACAGGATCCTTTATAAATTACCTATGTCTCTGAGAGACTTGATAGTGGCTAGGACTGAGTTCTCCAGAGAACCCTCTTCTTTCATTAATACTTGCAATGAGATCCTTCTAAACAATAAGTATGAGGCTAGAAGATTCATTTCTAGAGCTTCATTGGAGAAAATCTCTAATTACCAACAAAAAACTGTGAAAAAGGTTGGTAAACCTTCTGCCCCTGTTTCACCCAAAAAGTATGCAACAAACACTTGCTTCAAGTGCAGAAAGCCTTGGAAGAAAGGCCATGTTTGTGAAAAGAAGATCAATCATGTTGAACAAACAGAGGAACATGCTTATGACACACTAGCACTGGATGATACTTCAAGTGATTGTGCCAGAAATATTTCAATTGAATCTAATCAGGAAATTTTGATGCTGGAAGAGGATATTCATTATCTGAATAATATTAAAATTGAGAATAATGATTTATCTACAGTAGAGGACACTGAGATCATAAAAAACCTTGAGGACAGCTTAATTGTTATTGCCCCTCTCAAGGCACCTGTCTTGATCAATGGAACCAACATTGAAGTTGTTTTGGATTCTGGAGCTGGAGGAAGTTTAGTATCTGAAAAAGCACTTGCTTCAGTGGACCAAGATTTTAAATCAAAGCTTATGCCTATCATTTCTGAGAATTGGAGAGGTTGGTGATAAATATATCAGCTGTTTGGATGGTAACAAGGGATATCACCAGGTACCTGTTGAAAAGAATTCTCAGAATTTCCTGAAGATTGCTACTCATATGGGTATTTATAACTATGTTAGGATGCCATTTGGCCCTAAAAATGCCCCTTCAGTTTTCCAAAAAGTCATGGATAACACATTCCATCAAGAGATAATTGAAGTATGGCTGATGGTTTATATTGATGATATCATTATATTCTCAAAAACATTTGAGGACCATCTTAAACACCCATGTAAAGTGTTCCATAAGATGGATGAGATAAATATGACACTTGCTTTGAAGAAATGCAAATTTGGTTTCCATTCTTTAAAAGTTCTTGGTCATGTTGTTTCAGGCTTACAGATATGTGTTGACCAGAACAAAGTTGCAGCCATACAACAGGTGAAGGCTCCTACCACAGTTAGAGAGCTCCAGAGTTTTTAGGTAATGTGTGGATACTATAGACAGTATATTAAAAATTACCAAGTCATAGCCTTACCCCTTACCCAATTGACTAAGAGAGATGTTGCTTTTGTCTGGAATAGTGAATGAGAAAGAGTTTTTGACACTATGAAACATTGTTTGATGTCAGCACCAATTCTTGCTTTACCTGACTTTAATGAACCATTTGTTTTATAAACTGATTCCAGTTTTATTGGTCATGGTGCTTCCCTCCATCAGAAACAAGTGATGAATGATAAATTATCAGAAGTAGTAAATTGTTATATTTCAAGAACCTTGAGAAATAATGAATCTATATATGGTGCCACTCAACTAGAGTGTTTCGCAGTAGTGTGGGCTTTAAAGAAGCTACATTATTACCTAGATGACCAGAAATTTGAACTTGTCACTGACTTCAGTGCAGTTAAATCCCTTTTAAAATTGAAAAAACCTAACAGACATATGTTCAGACGGCAGTTAGCTGTTCAAGAAAGCAGAGGAAGAATGACAATAATTCATAGGGCTGGTATTCTTCACTCAAATGTGGATATTTTATCAAGGTTACCTTTACCAAATAATGCCTCAAATCCTGCATATGATCCTGAGGATGAAATTATTCATATTCATGGGATACATGTGGTTGATATGGAGTAAGAACTACTACAACTTATTCTGGATTCATATGATAAGGACACTGACTTAAAAAAGTTATGTACCATATGAAATAATCCAAAGAATGCTTCAATACAAGCATTAATCAAAACCCTTCCACCAAAGTACCAGAAGGCTTTGGAAAAAGGTATATTTTCAATAGATGAGGGATATCTATATTATAGAAGAAAGTTGAGTAATGTTATTTTTATTCCTCCTTCTATGAAAGAGATCATCTTGAAAATTTGTCATGATGACATATTGGCTGGACATTTTGATCTTAAAAAAACAATGATCAGAATTAAGAACACTGCTTGGTGGGTTAATATGTCTGAAGACACCAAACTATATGTTGAATCCTGTGATTCTTGCCAAAAAACAAAAAGATTGACTGGTAAAAGAGCTGGATTAATGCAACATATTGAAATTCCTGATGCACCATGTCAGATAATAAACATGGACTTTTTAACAGGATTATCCATCTCTGGGAAAGACAGCTATAACTCTTGTTGGGTTGTTGTGGACAGATTGACAAAAATGTGTAAATTTATCTCTACTCACAAGGATGTTTCCACTAAAGAATTAGCTTTCTTATTGTCAGCCTAAATATCCTTAGGAATGAGTATTTCTTATGCTTAAAATAAGATAACCTTAAGTAAATTAAGCTTATATCTTAAAAATAAGGTTAAAATAATAATATATATTATTTTATTATATATATATATATAATTATTATTTTATTATATAACTTATAGTAGTTTAAATAGCTTATCCATGGCCTAATAATATTTATTAAGGTGTTAATGGAGTCATAATATACTTATCTTAAGTGATATGAAGTAATTATTGACATACATAAGCTTATATGTATACATAAATCTCATATTCAGTGAAATATGCAGTATATTATGTATATTTAGGTATATAAGTGGCTTTTAGCCCCTTAATAGCCTATAACCTTTGTTTTTCTGCTTATTTTAGGTCATATGGATGAAATCAGTGGATTCACAAGGCCTATAGAAGCATAGACACCTATATCAGGCACATACACCCAGTTTGGACAACTAAAATTACTTCCTTGGATGTTTATTCACGGATTTATGGGTTGGAAGGACATTTCTGGGTTAATGTGGATGCTTGGGGATGTTATTGGGGGCTTGGAAATTTTATTTGTTTCCTTTATATGCTTTTGGTTTCATTAAATCTCTTTTTGATTGTTTATTTTACCTGTTTCTTTATGGTATCTGCTTTTATCTGGCTTTTCTATTTATGGTATGGATCTGTTTTATTATTAATAGTGATGGAGGTTCCTTACTGGAGGTCTGGGTGTTGAAACTGCTTGAAGTGGACGCCATGGGGAGGTGATGGGCCCTCACAGTGATGTAATTTCCGGGGATAGCAGTGACATCATCTGGATTGAAGGTCTGTGCACTCCAGTGGATTTGGGTATAAGTAAGAAGGGATTTTGATGGTTATTTATCATCATTCAATTACTAAAAATCCAACAAACACTACTATACAATTATTAGCATTCAGAAATATATTATAAAGCCATTATAAATTGATATTATCTTTATATAAGCTATAACTATATTTTATTCATCTATTTTCCACCACTAGCACGCATTTAAATCCAAGTATTGTGAGTTTTATTTGAGTATAACTATTTTATTAGTCTTCCCCTGAGGTTTAATCACTAAATCATTTATCAATAAGTAGTAGGAACATAAATAAACACTATTATATTATACTTATATACTAGACTATACTGACAATTGGGGGTCTTTCCTTATATTTTACTTATTATTTAGTATAAGCCTTGGGACGTGATTTTTACCTTAGTACAGCTCAAAATAACCAAATATTTGGGTCTGCTGCATATTAGTGGGTCATAATAACTAAGTGGTTGCGGAAAAGAACCCTTAAAATAATTGTACTAATTTTTTTATCATAAAAATTAGGTATTTACAGTAGTAACTGTATCCAATATAAACCCAATTTTACTTGGTATTTGGACACCAATATAACACCCAATTAAATTAGTATTTGGTTAAAGCTTGGTAAGCTAATTATTCACCCTTATAGAGGTCTAGTTAAACTTATTATTATATTTTTAACAGATTTTTTCAAATTTTTCTTATAATTTATTTAAATAAATAAAGATATAAATTCAGGGTAAGCTCCATTGCTTTTTTATTAGTGATATAATTGCTAATATCTTTTGTCAACTAATTCCATAGAGTTTTTTCCTTTCGTAGACGTAAAATATTGTCATTCTTAACAATATGAGTGCTCCCCAGGACAGTGTAAGTGAAAAGCCTTCTTATAATACCAGGTCTAAAGCTAACAAAAACTTTCCAGGACATCACCATGGAGGGTCAACAATACCCCCAGGCAGAAAGCATGAGTATAGAAGAAAAGGACGCCCTCTTAAAAAAGATAACTATAAAAAAGACGTCTCCTCCTCTTCAGGATCAACTGTCCCACCTGGCCAAACAGGTTCTGAAATTGGAGGAATCAAAATCACTCATGTTCAAAGAGGTAGATCAGTTGCAAAACAATTGCAAGGTAGGGTTTCAGCAGATGAATCAGGCATTGGCAGAGTTAAAGGGAGGACAGCCCAGTCAGTCAAATCAGCAACCCCCTATCCAAGGCAGGTCAACTCACTCCCAGGAGAAAATCCTGGTAGACAAATGGAAATGGGACTGGTTTCATCAACAGTGGACAAGCCACAGTTGCAACAGGGATCCACCACCTCATCTGACTTCCTCAGCTCACCCTTACAAAGGAAAAAAGCGCCAAAAATCAGGACTGGAAACCATCCCATGGTAAGTAGATTACCCTCTCAGATTGAACATAATACTGATAATTACAATATAGGTAATTCTATTGATGTTAAATCTGTGCGAAAAATAGAGGAGGATTTAAGAAATTTAGGTTTTAGAGTAGATACACCTGACTTGTCTTTTGTCCACAATAACAGTACTATTTATAATGATAATACAGTTAACCCTCAGTTGCAACCACCTACTAGTGAGATGAGAAGTTCACAGGAGAGTGAGAGAATTGAAAAGGAAGACATAGAGTATTTTAACAATAATCCAACTGTCCATAGAATTTTTTCAGCATTGTGGAATAGAATGACTGATTGTGAGGAACAGACAGTTAAGCTAACTATTGATACAATTTCATCCTTGACATTAAACATTTCTCAATTAGAAACACGTAACAAAGAATTAGAGAAAGAACATTTGTCTCTAACTCTTAAATATGATTCATTGAGTAATAAATATAATGATCTTTCAAACAAATTCTGTGAGCTAGAAAAATTATATGAAACACATTTATTAAAGAATGAATCAAGAGCAAAGTTATCTTTTTCCCAGTCAAATCAAAGTGTCTCTGAGTTGCTACAAATATTAACTAAAGTTGAGATTGAAACTGCCAATCTACTAATGAACCAGGATAATCATTAGTATAATCAATATAATAATAATCCTTTCATTGGCAAAAGTGAATCTCATTCCTTCCCTATACCACCACAATTAAAACCATCTGGTGGTAGTGTCAAATCTGAAAATGTAAGTCAAAAATCCGTGCAGGAGGAAATACAAGACCATATATCAAAAGAGAATGAGTTGTTGAATTTACCTAAGATTAGTGAGATAAAATCTAATAAGAAAAACTGGCCTAAGATAGATCAGTACCCATTTTATGATGGGGAAGCCAGCTCTGATTGGCAACATTTTATTCAAAATGTTGACAACTTGAAATTCTCATATAAGTTACCAGATGAAGAAATAACATCAAAATTAATTTCTTTATTTAAGGATGTTGCTTTATTATGGTTTGAAGCTGTCTTGAGTGAGGGTAAAGATTACTCTTGGGATGAATGGAAACAACTTATTGAAAAACAATTTGGAGGTTCTAAATTCAGGCTTACTCAGCAGAGACTTTATGAGAAGACTAGGTATAATCCGTTGAATGGTGACAAACCTATGGTATTTTTAATGAATTTAAACAAAATATTAAAAGCCATTGAGCCTCATATGGATTTTAACTTATGGAAAGATAAGATAATATATAAATTACCTATATCTGTCAGAGACATTGTTGTAGCTAGAACATTAAATGTTACTGAATATTCTGACTTTATTAATATTTGCAATGAAATATTATTAAACCATAAGTATGAATCAAGGTATTCCACTTATAAACAAAATGTTGAACCTGTAAAAACTCAGAATTCAAAAACACTTCAGGAGAAGCAGAAAAACCTACTGCACCTGTAGTACCTAAAAAGTGTGAAACAAATACTTGTTATAAGTGTAACAAACCTTGGGTCAAAGGTCACAAATGTGAGAAAAACATAAATATTGTTGAAAATCAATGTGAATCTGAAACTGAAACTGAAACTGATAAAAGTAAAGAATCAAGTGATTATGACAGCAATATCTCATATAGTGATGAAAATGAAGTCTGTATGTTGGAAGATTATTTGTCCATCTTTGAAAATCCAATATTAAATATGGACTCAAATGAATCTTTAATGAATTTTGAGGATGCTGAAATCATTAAGGATATACAAGCTGATACCTTTAGAATGACACCTATCACGGTTCCAGCTATCATTTCTGGTGAAAATCTTAATATAGTACTGGACACAGGAGCTGCTGGTTCTGTTGTTTCCACTAATACATTACAGAAAATTGATAGTGAATATAAGTTTAAGCTTGAACCACTTCAAAATAAAAATTGGAGAGGTTTTGGATCAGTACTACACCCCATTGGTAAATACAAAGCTGCTGTTTTCTTTAAACACCAACATGGTTATGTAAGGGTAACTTGTGACTTTGTAGTAATGGATAATACTAACTTTAGTAACTGTTTTATCATTGGAAATGATATTCTGACTAAGTTTGGTGTGAAATTAGACCCTGCTAATAACAATTTTACAATTGGAATGAATGGTAAAAGGAAATTTATAATAAATTCTTTTAAAACAGTCTTACACATTGAGTCAGTAACAAATATTCCATGCAAAGGAAGAGAATCCAATGAGATGGAACTTCTGGAAACAGAAATTTCAAAAGCATCATTTGGCACTCAGATAAGTAAAGCTGAGAAAAATAAAATTTTGGACTTAATTAAAGCATTTCCAATGGCTTTTGCACATGGTACAAATGAGCTTGGCCTTGTAAAAGATCACGAAATGAAGATTAGCTTGACCTGTTATATGGATAATATTCCTGCTAGTCTTAAAAAGAAACCATACCCTGCTTCACCAATGAAGAGGAAAGACATAGAGGATAATATTAAGATGTTAATAAAAATGAACATTCTTGAAAAGGTTGAAACTACACCAAAATATTGTGTTATATCACCAGTGCTAATTTCTTATGAACAAGATAAAGCAAGACTGTGCGTTGATTATAGAGCATTAAATACATTCACAGTAGATGATATTTATCCTTTGCCAAGGATTGCCTCTATACATGCTACCCTCAAAGGTGCTAAGTATATAAGTTGCTTAGATGGAAATAAAGGGTACCATCAAATTCCTGTTGAAAAGAATTCACAGAACTTTTTGTTGATAACACACATGGGAATTTATAAATATGTCAGGATGCCATTTGGACCAAAAAATGCTCCATCAGTATTTCAGAAGTCAATGGATATAACATTCCATAATGAAATGATTGAGGGATGGTTAATGGTATACATTGATGACATCACACCAGGTCAAAAGTTAGACGACTTGCAGTCAAGTGGTTTTTCAGGTATCTTAAAGTAACATCAGAAGTAACCTTTGAAGGAAATTTTTTGATTAAAGTAGTTACAAGCCAAACCAAAACTGTGAATGTCACTGTACCAAAAAAAAAAATTAAAAAAATTATATCTCAATGCTTATTGTTGAAGCTATCTATCTGATTTGAACTTGAGTAATTTTCAAAAAATTTGCCTTAGTTCTATATTAGCTTCATTTTCCAGGAAAGAATTCTTTCATACTAAGTTCCTTTACAACATTTATTTCAGGCCATGCAATACCTTTTCATAATTTTTTTTTGCAGGCTGGAAACAAAGACTTTACCAGGACAAAATTCAATGAAAGAAAATATAAAATTCTCATACCCTGTTTTTGTGAAGGAAGTGTGGGTTTAATTTAATCATTGAAAATTTTACTACATGAAATAATATAATATTATTAATTTTAACATATTTTCAAAATGAATTCTATAAAATAACATGAAATTTTTTAAATTACTTGATGAATTTCTTATGGTTTAAGAGTTAGAATCTCAATTTAAAAATAGACTTATACTTGAAATTTTATAAATATATATATATATAAAAGAATGCACTCATTCAGATTAATCTGAAACCTGTAATTTTTAAAATTGAATCATAGTTTCAGGAATATACTTCACCATAATCTAAAAAAAATGGATTAGTTGATCATTTGAGGTTTTACCCTATAGTGATAAACAAAAGGTTTTGAAAAAAAAATATGAAAGAGCAGATAAAAATATAAATAGGCAAGAAAAAAGTGTACTTTCACCAAACATAACTAGCTAATCAGGCACCTTATAGTACTTAATATGATTTTATTTAATTTTTTTAATAATTATTTTAGTTAAAGGGTAATTTTAGAGACTTAGGGAGGGGAAATTTAAAGTATTTAAACAGATTACATGTATGCTGTATGCTATGATGAAAAATAAGGATTAAAACTAGAATTCTTTTTTGTTAAAAACAGTACAGCTGCAGTTAGTATATATAAATGAGAAAATTTATCCTTCTGTAAAAACTCAAGCTGTTCTGCTTTCAAACTAGCTTGACTTTTACAATAGTAAAGTTCTATTAAAGTTGATAAATCTTCCAAAATGACCTTTTTCTCAGTATCAAAAATGAACTGCTCTGTCACAGAAAAATTATAATTGTGTGTTTCTTCTAGAAAGACTTTTGGAAGTTTAACAGTAAAATATTCTTCAACAATATCATCCATAGGAAAACACCTGGGCCCTGAAAAAGGCTGAACACCTTCCATTTCTGGGGGTTTAGGGACCTTCAATCTTTGATCAACATTTTCCTGATAGCTTACTTATATGTTTGAGATTGAAAACTTGAAAGAAATTTAGACATCCACCCTTTTTTAAGTTTATTTAAATGTCAAGTAAAACAAGCACTTCTCCATAGGATTGGAGTTATGACACTACTCCCATCCTGTCTCTCCTCAGTATCAGAGTGAATACAGATATCTTTAAAAAATCCAGTAATTTCAGGGACCAAAAAATATGAATAAATTTTGATTATTCCATCACACAACTTAAAAAATGTGATGTTAATTTATAATAACTATTTTAGAGCTATATAAACAATACTATTAATTCTCTTCTTTTAGAAAGTTTCAATTCAATTGTTTCAGATTCACCTTTTCTATCTTTTAAGAATAGGTTTATTTATCATTAGCTATATAAGAAAATTTATTAGCTTCTCATGTGCTGCACTTCTGAAGAGATCTGAAAACTGCCTCATCTATAATACTTTCATCAAAAATTGAAAAGTTCACCAAACCCTTCCCATATTAGCATTTCATCCATCCAATCACAATATAATTTACTATACAAGATATGTAAAACATGAGGCAACATGCTGCTACATGTTCTCCTACATATGCTAACCAATATGTT
Source organism: Hemileia vastatrix (assembly GCA_030280995.1). Classification (NCBI taxonomy): domain Eukaryota; kingdom Fungi; phylum Basidiomycota; class Pucciniomycetes; order Pucciniales; family Zaghouaniaceae; genus Hemileia; species Hemileia vastatrix. The sequence continues at coordinate 50,101,395 of JASXTE010000001.1, forward strand.
TCAATCCAACATAGTACCTTAATGATATGTTGGCACACTTTTTTACATACAAAATATCTAACATGTCCTCATGACATGATGCAGCACATTTATTCATATTGCCAGGACATGGTAAATTTGCCTAAAGATGAGGTGGCATGTTGCATCATCTTTTACTTTCTGGCAAAAAGTGAAGGTAGTGGGTAGTGTAGTTGCTTACATGCATACATGAGGAGACATGTCGCCTCATGTATGCATGTGGGCAACTTGCTTTCTCACATTGTAAAAATAAAAATTATACAAAATAAAATTGAATAGTGTAATTGCATACATGAGGCGACATGTCGCCTCATGTATGCAATAACAGCAGCTCAGAAACAAAACAGGCAAAAGATGAGGCACCATTTTGCCTCATCTTTTGCTTGTTGGTCAAAGGAAGATGCCACATACACTAGGCCATATTTGCATAAAGATGAGGTGGAATGTTGTGTCATCTTTTGCTTTCTGGAAAATATTGAAGGTAATGGGTAGGGTAGTTGTTTACATGCATACATGAGGCGACATGTCGCCTCATGTATGCAATTATAATATTATGTTTTTTTTTGTATTTTTTTTAAATGTGAGAAAGTAAGTTGCCCACACACATACATGAAGCAACATGTTTCCTCATTTATGCATGTAAACAACTGCCCTACCCATTACCTTCACTATGTGCCAGAAAGAAAAAAATGAGGCAACATTCCACATCATCTTTTTAAGAAAATATGGCCTAGTGTATGTGGCAACTTCCTTTGACCAACAAGCAAAAGATGAGGCAACATGGTGCCTCATCTTTTGCCTGTTTTTTTTCTGAGCTACTATTATTGCATACATGAGGCGACATGTCGCCTCATGTATGCATGTAAGAGACTACACTACCAACTACCTTCACTATTTACCAGAAAGTAAAAGATGAGGTAACATTCCACCTCATATTTATGAAAATGCACACTAATGTATGTCACATATGCCTTTGACCAACAAGCAAAATATGAGGCAAAATGGAGCATCATCTTTTGCCTCTTTTTCTTCTGGGCTTCTGTTATTGCATACATGAGGCAACATGTTGCCTCATGTATGCAATTAGAATATTAAGTTTTTTTTATTTTTTTTCAATGTGAGAAAGAAAGTTGCCCACATGCATACATGAGGTGACATGTTGCCTCATCTATGCATGTAAGTAACTACCCTACCAGTTAGCTTCACTATTTTACAGGAAGCAAAAGATGAGGTAAAATGCCACCTCATCTTTATTCCTATGCACCCTAGTGTATTTCACATCTGCCTTTGACAAACAAGCAAAAGATGAGGCAACATTGTGCCTCATCTTTTACCTCTTTTTTTTTCTGAGATTTTGTTATTGCATACATGAGGCGACATGTTGCCTCATGTATGCAAAGTAAATATTCAGTTTTTATTTGTATTTTTTTTCAATGTGAGAGAGCAAGTTGCCCACATGCATATATGAGGCAACATGTCGCCTCATGTATGCATGTAAACAACTAACCTACCCATTACTTTCAATATTTACCAGAAAGCTAACAATGAGGCAGCATGCCACCTCATATTTATGCAGATGAACCCTAGTGTATGTCACATCTGCCTTTGAACAAAGAGTGAAATATGGGGCAACATGGTGCCTCATATTTTGCCTCTTTTTTTTCAGAGCTGCTGTTATTGAAAACATGAGGCAATTTTTTGCATTAATTTTTTGTTGAAAAGTTTATCTGATTCATTTTAAAACTTCATTCTATGAAAAAATTCAGAGTATATGATAAAAACATGCTAAGTAAGAATGAAGAAATTGAAGTAAGTAAGTGTTATTTTGAGAGGCTTGTGCAAGGCCTTTTGGCAGCCAAAAGGGGGGCAGGGTGGGGCACCCCAGGGCATGACTGTAGAGCACTTCAAGTTGCTGAAGTTTTTTGTAAATATATATTGTTGAGTATCTTTATGAATTTATTTATTTGTACTGGAACTTGAGTTCAGTGAATTAAAATCTGCTTTTACTATTTAAAACTTTTTTAAGAGAATTCCAGAGGAAAAATTTAATATAATATTTTTTATTAAAAATAAATTATTTTATTAGATAGACTTAATCTCAAAAACTTACTAACACTTTTTTGACTATAAGAAGTTGAACCTGTGCTATGGATTTTAAACAGAAATCAAGTAAGATTACAAGGCATGTGAAATAATAGATTTTTCATATACTTTGACTGAGATCCACTTTTATTTTAACTCATTTTTGTGCAGTTTTTTAAAACAGGACTTTCAAGTAAGAGCACATTCCAGGCCCTTCAGATCCTGCATTTTTATTTCAATACTAGATAATAGAAACATGAGAAAATTACTGGATGTATTTATGTGTCCATAAGAATTTTTCACAAGTCAAAAATTTGGTTTCTTCTTTTGTAAAAGTGGAAGTTACAGTATTTTTTTACTTTTCAATTTTTTCTAATCTATCACTATGCAATATAGGGGGTGGACTTGCTAGCAAGTCCTCAACCTGAACTCAGATGGAACTCAGATGGAACTCAGACTGAACTCATACTGAACCCATACTGAACTCTACTTGAACACCCACCTAAAACTGTTCTTCTGAGTGGTGTTCATTCCTGATTGTATGGCTCCTTTATCAATAGCTCAATGTGTGTTCAATCTATAGTGAGTTTGGGTCCAAGGTTGCGGACTTGCTAGCAAGTCCGCCCCCCATATTGTGTGGTGTATTCTTTTAATTTGGGAGAAAACCTTAATTCAAATTTTAAACAAGTGGAGTTCAAATTATACATGAAAAAACCAATCATTAATTTTTCAAATTTTCATTGGTCAAGTGGGACCTCTTGTAACTTCAATCTATGTACAAATTATAATTCAGTTAATATTAGCTTCTGACATATTTCCTGATGGTTAATCTCAACTTAGAGTGATTGAAAAATCTCTGAAAATTATTGGAAATCTGTTCATCATTCAAATCATGTGACTTACTTTTCCAAGAAATGTTTTTAGTCTTTTATAAATAGTAATTTCTTCCTGAATTATTGTCTTTCCTCTCATAATTAATTTATATTCAAGATGGAATCATTGTATAATTCCTCTCCCATCTGTATTAGCTTACTTCAATTTCACATATCTGACTTCAGAAGCTTCCCAGGTTTTATTGAGAAACCTTTTTCACTTCATCTCTCTCATACATAACATATTATCAGGGCTAGAGCACATTCAACTCATACTAACATTAGTAAACAGTGCCCTTATAATTCCCACATCCTCTATGTAATAATTGGCCTCTCAGGATATCAAACTTTATTTTCTCCTGTTGAGGGTTTAGCTTCTAGGGCAGGATTCATCCTCTATATGAGTTGAAGATACATTATTACCCCAAAAAGATACCAATTTCCCCCTACTAATTAATATTTTGAGTTTCTATCTTTCTAATTTCCTAATAACTATCTCCCAAGGACTTGAGTCACTCCCCAACATAATTTATCTTATTCCTGACTATAACCCATTGATTAATTTGGGCTGTCCTGTGAAAGATATATTCAGTCAAAACAATTAAATATCCTCTATCTCCCCTGATTCTTTATTTCTTATCAGACCTTATCATTCTATAAAAGACATCAATGAAGATTTTTTAGCACAGGGGAAGGTGAAAAACATGTCAATGAGAAACTTTTCACCTTTCAAAAAGAAACTACAACAAAGCATGTGATAAAAATGGAAAGAATACTCTATTCTCCCCACATAGAGCTAGTACTGTCAGATGCAGCCAAGGGGGAAGAAGGTAACAGGAGGGATCAATACAGGTGATAAATATAATAGAGGTAAAAATACTTGTATATCATTTCAAAAACAAACATACCTAAAAATAGGTCAATCAGCAACTGTGCACCTTACAACAACCACAAAAAAGCATGTGATGAAATAAGAAGGTACAAAAAGATGAGTTTCTGTGGTTAGGATTAAAAGAATAAGCAGAAAGTAAAAGAAAGAACCTGGAAAAAGGACTCTATTATCCCCAAAAAATTCAAGGAATGTAAGTTTCAGCCAAGGGGGAAGCAGTGTACAGGAGGGAGAAATGGAAGTGATAAAGAGAATAGAGAAAAAAAATTTGATGGGGAAAATGGAAACAGCAAGAAGAGGTTTGTTTATATGACAAATTGCACCATATAAAACAATGGAAAACAACACAATGTTGACTAAGACTACTAAACTACAATACAGAGAAAGAGAAAGGTTCACACTGAAAGACAGAATTCACACAAAAGGAATTTTTTTCAAAAATACCATCTTTCCCCTGAAATTATTTGTCTCATGACTCAAGTAAAAGAAGAAAAAAGAGAGTACAGTTTGCATAGTGATACCACCACTGAGAACAGACCTCAAGCAAAAATTATCTTAAGATGAAATTTGTTGAGAGAAGGCAAAAGAAGCTCTAAAAATTTTTGGGCCATCAGGAAGTTCTAATCCACTAGGTGTTGGACCCAGCTCATATAATGAAAAATATAGTTCTGATTTAGATAGTTCAAGTAATTATAGCTGAATCATCATTTGATGAAATTTTCCCTAATAAATATCTTCCTTAGAGTCCGCATTTCAGGAATTTTCTGCCTGTTTTAGACCTTAAATCAAATGGGGATCAGTTGCAACACCAAATGATTTAACTTCTTATTTGGATCTTAGTACTAAGGATTTAATGATGGTTCAAAATTTTATTTTTCATACACTCATTACCTCATGGTTCAACTGTGTTTGACACCATTTAGGGAAGACTGGAACAAATCTCAAGGCAGAAGAATGAATTTTGCTAAAAAAAATTATGATGTGGTTTCTTTGTTTCTAGTTGTGAATATAGAAAATTCTGAAAGTAAAGAGATGAATTTAATTAAGTGTATTTCCATTTTTGTATCAATAAGAAACCTTTTAACTTACTTTTAAATCAACGAAGAAGAAATTATATCTCTTCATGATTAGCTGAAGGAGTATAAAAATTCCTTGGAAAATTTTGGCCACAAATTCACATCAAGCCTAATGTCCACTTAGCCCAAAATTTTCCTGAAGTTCGGCAAATATTTGGCCCAGCATCATCAGAGGAAGCTTGGGATCATGAGAGTATGAATCAAATTTTAAGATCTATCCCACAAAATATTAATAAACTCATTTTTTCATAATTCTTTTATTACTCATAATTTTTTACATTATTTTTTTGTTTTTATTTGAAATGGACAAAATGTTAATGGAAATGTTCATCATGATAGTAAATATTCAATCTCTTCTTGAGATGAATGAAAATTGATTTAAAATACAAATTAAAGATTTTTTCAATATAGAAAAAGGAAAGACTTCAAGATAAACTGTTATATTGCTCTGTGAAAAATATGATTTATGGCCAGAATATTTAAACAAGATTTATAGAAAAATGTCTTTTTTAAATTTTTTTAAAAAGATAAATTCATTGGTGCTTTAAAATTTCTACAATCTAAAATTACTGATCTCCAATACTAAAACATTGGTGGTAAATACTTCTCATTATACTCAAAACAACAAGGTTATGGGAATATCAAGAGGCAACAAGATTGGAGTTTATTTTTTTTGAGAATGTGGAAGTCACTGAATTTTACCAGATCAAATCTTTATTCTAGTTGAATTGTATGATGCTGTTGAAAAAAAAATAGAAAATCCTTTCTCAAAAGCAGGATTCAAAACATTTTGGTGCTAAAATTGATGGTCTAAAAATGTTATTATTACTCATAAAGATATTATTAGACATGATTCAAGAACTCTCAATCAAAGTGGCTTTGGTGGTGTTTTATCAGATACTGTCTGTATAATGTCATTAAGGAATATAGCCAGTGCATATTAGTCAACTTTATAATATCCATTATGAATTCAATATATGTATTTTAGACACCAAAGTATGATCTATTGCCTGTTGGAAGTTATGCAAGCAGCAATATATGAAGAATTCAAATTGGTCCTAATGATTCAGCTATGAGCTATGTGTCATGATGAAAAATTGTCCCACCAAAGTTCCAACACAGGTTTGACTCAGGTTAGACCACAGGTACTAAACAACCACTTGACTGCAAGTCGTCTAACTTTAGACCTGGTGTCATAGTGTTCTCAAAAACTTATGATGAACACTTAATCCATTTAAGGAAAGTATTTCAAAAAATGGATGAAATAAAAATGACCCTTGCATTGAAAAAATGTAAATTTGGGTTTGAATCTTTAAAAGTGCTTGGTCATATTGTATCTGGCTTACAAATATGTGTAGACCAAAATAAAGTGGCTGCAATAAAGAATATTGGCATTCCTCAAAATGTAAAGGATGTACAATCTTTTCTTGGAATGTGTGGTTATTATAGACAATATATAAAAAACTACCAATCAATTGCTACACCACTGACCACACTGATAAAGAAATCAGAAGCTTTCATTTGGAATAATGAAAGACAACAAGCTTTTGATAAGTTGAAAGAATGTTTAATGACAGCTCTTATCTTGGGATTACCAGATTTCCAATTACCTTTTGTATTATATACAGATGCAAGTTTTATTGGACTGGGTGCTGCTTTGCATCAAAAACAACTTATTGAAGGAAAAATGTCAGAAGTAGTAATCTGCTATATTTCACGTACTCTGAGAAGTAGTGAATTGAAATATGGTGCTACTCAACTTGAATGTTTGGCAGTAGTATGGGCTCTTGAGAAGCTAAATTATTACCTTGAAGACCAAAAATTTGAGTTAATAACTGACTGTAGTGCAGTTAAGTCACTCTTAAACATGAAAACTCCTAATAGACACATGTTTAGATGGCAATTAGCTGTACAAGAATACAGAGGACGGATGACTATTACACATAGAGCAGGAACCTTGCACTCTAATGTAGATCTGTTATCTAGAGTACCTCTGCCTAATAATGATGATAATCCTGCTTATGTTCCTGAGTCAGAGATTATTAACATTTATGGAATTTATATTGTAGATCTTGAGGATGAATTTATGCAATCAATTCTTGATAATTATAATTCAGATACTGACTTGAGTAAACTCACTACAATATTAAATGATCCATCTAATGCTTCAATGAATGATTTAATAAAAACATTACCAAATAAGTATAAAGAGGCGTTAGAAAAAGGAAAATTTTCCATTGAGGATGGTTTTATATATTACAGGAAAAAATTAAGTAATGTAATTGTAATTCCCCCTTCAATGAAGCAGTTAATGTTAAGTATATGTCATGATGATATATTAGCAGGTCATTTTGACTACCATAAAACATTAACCAGAGTAAAAAACACAGCTTGGTGGATTAACATGTCTGAGGATGTTCAGAAATATGTTGAAACATGTGATTCTTGTCAAAAATCTAAAAGATTAACAGGCAAAGGAGCTGGTTTATTACAACAAATTGAGCAAACAAAAGCTCCATGGGAAATCATTAACATGGACTTTGTAACAGGTTTGCAAATAGCAGGGCATAAGAGTTATAACTCCTGCTGGGTAATTGTAGATAGATTTACAAAGATGTGTAAATTTATTCCTACCCAGAAAGAGGTTTCTGCAAAAGACTTAGCTTTTTTATGGTGGACACAAATGTTAAATATAGCAGGTTTCCCCAAGGCAATTGTTTCTGACAGAGATCCTAAATTTACTTCTGAGTTCTGGACATCACTTATGGATGTTTCAGGGTGTCAATTAAAACTTTCTACAGCACACCATCCACAAACTGATGGGCTAGCAGAAAGAATGATACAAAACTTAGAAGATTTGATAAGAAGATACTGTGCTTTTGGTCTTAATTTTAAAGACAATGACAAATTCACGCATGATTGGGTAACCCTTATCCCAGGTTTAGAATTTGCATACAATAGTACAGTACATTCTGTCACTGGCAAAAAGCCATTTGAGTTTTGGTTGGGTTATGTACCTAATACCCCTGCTAAAACTCTCAATAAGTTATCTAGATTTGATATCCATCCAGGTACTAAATCTTTTCTTCAGATGCAGGAATTATGCAGAAAACATGCTCAAGAATGTATAAATAAGGCATTTGAGTATGAAAAGAAAAGATGGGATAAAGCCCATAAAGAACAAATGTTCAAAGAGGGTGATGAAGTCCTTATTTCAACACTACATTTCAATTTAAATAGTAATGTTAAATTGAAGGATCCATTCATTGGACTATTTGTAGTTAAAAAGATGGTTGGTAATAATGCTGTTGAGGTTATTCTATATGCGCCATATGATAGAAAACATCCAGTATTTCCTATTTCTCTTATAAAACCATACCATTCTAATGATACTTCTCTATTTCCAAGAAGATCAGGAAGGCATAAACAGCAACCTGAAGAAATAGTTGAAAATGCAGAAATTGAAAAGATACTTAAAAAGAGAAACCTTACTAAAGAAAAGGGAGTTGAGTATCTATTAAGATTTAAAAATAAATCAAGTGAATATGACCAGTGGATTCCAGAAAATGAAATCTCAGATCTTAAAAATCTCTTGAAAAAATTTAAATCTAAATAATACTGTTTATTCAGTATATGTATTATAAAAATTATTTTTTATTTTTTATTTTTTATTTCACTCCTTAGTTTTAATTAAAATGTCTTAACATTTTTTTATTGTTTTTTGGGGGTGAGGGAGTGTCAGCCTAAATATCCTTAGGACTGAGTATTTCTTATGCTTAAAATAAGATAACCTTAAGTAAATTAAGCTTATATCTTAAAAATAAGGTTAAAATAATAATATATATAATTTTATTATATATATATATAATTATTATTCTATTATATAACTTATAGTAGTTTAAATAGCTTATCCATGGCCTAATAATACTTTTTACGGTGTTAATGGAGTCATAATATACTTATCTTAAGTGATATGAAGTAATTATTGACATACATAAGCTTATATGTATACATAAATCTCATATTCAGTGAAATATGCAGTATATTATGTATATTTAGGTATATAAGTGGCTTTTAGCCCCTTAATAGCCTGTAACCTTTGTTTTTCTGCTTATTTTACGTCATATAGACAAAATCAGTGGACTCACAACACCTATAGAAGCATAGACACCTATATCAGGCGCATACACTCAGTTTGGACAACTAAAATTACTTCCTTGGATGTTTATTCACGGATTTATGGGTTAATGTGGATGCTTGGGGATGTTATTGGGGGCTTGGACATTTTATTTTTTTCCTTTATATGCTTTTGGTTTCATTAAATCTCTTTTTGATTGTTTATTTTACCTGTTTCATTATGGTATCTGCTTTTATCTGGCTTTTCTATTCATGGTATGGATCTGTGTTATTATTAATAGTGATAGAGGGTCCTTACTGGAGGTCTGGGTGTTGAAACTTCTTGAAGTGGACGCCATGGGGAGGTGATGGGCCCTCACAGTGATTTAATTGCCGGGGATAGCAGTGACATCATCTGGATTGAAGCTCTGTGCACTCCAGTGGATTTGGGTATAAGTAAGAAGGGATTTTGATGGTTATTTATCATCATTCAATTACTAAAACTCCAACAAACACTACTATACAATTATTAACATTTAGAAATATATTATAAAGCCATTATAAATTGATATTATCTTTATATAAGCTATAACTATATTTTATTCATCTATTTTCCACCACTAGCACACATTTAAATCTAAGTATTGTGAGTTTTATTTGAGTATAACTATTTTATTAGTCTTCCCCTGAGGTTTAATCACTAAATAATTTATCAATAAGTAGTAGGACCATAAATAAACACTATTATACCATACTTATATACTAGACTATACTGACACTTATGGTGGTCTCATATGTTCAATACTGATGATTTTCCTAAAGCCATAATCTCTGACAGAGAACCTAACTTTAATTCTGAATTTTGGATCTCTCTGATGGATGTTTGTGGTTGTGATCTGAAACTTTGTACTGCCCATCACCCCCAAACTGATGGATTAGCTAAAATAATGATTCAGACCTTAGAGGACATGATAAGAAGGTATTTTGCCTTTGGCCTTGAGTATAAAGACAATGACAGATTCACTCATGATTGGGTTACCTTACTTTCTGGGTTGGAATTTACTTATAATAACACTGTTCATTCTGTTACTCAAAGAAAGCTTTTTGAGCTCTGTCTTGGTTATGTCCCAAATACTCCTGCCCGAATTCTCCATAATAAAATACCTAAATTGGATTTAAATCGTGGCTTCAAATCTTTTCTTCAAATGCAACAACTTTGCAGAAGTCATGCTCAAAAATGTATTGAAAAATCCTTTGAATATGAGAAGAAGAGATGGGAAAAATCCCATAATGAATTCATTTTTAAAAAGGGTGATGAAGTACTTATTTTTACAATCCACTACAATTTAAAGGGTAATAACAAATTAAAAGACAAATTTGTAGGTCCATTTTTTGTCAGAAGAATGGTTGGTGAAAATGCAGTTGAAGTTATTTTGTATTCTTGATATGACAGAGAACATCCGGTTTTTCCAATATCTCTTTTGAAACCTTACACATCCAATAGTGATTTGTTTTCCAAAAGGAGGGGAAGACCAAAAAAGACCCCTAATGAAATCACTGAGACAGCCAAAATTTACAAGATTCTAAATGACAGAATAGTTACTGCTGAAAAAGGTACTGAATACTTATTGAGATTCAAGGATAAATCTTCTGAATATGATTCTTGGATACCTGGGAAAGAGATATCAAATCTTCCTACTCTGCTAAAGAAATATAAAAAGAATAAATCATAGCATTTTTTTATTGTTTTTTTAGAGTGAGGGAGTGTCAGCCAGGCTGCTAGACTTACCCAGTAAAATAATTAATTATTTACTGGGATGAAGCCGCACCTTTTTATTTCTTATATATTATTAATTATAATATATTTACTTTAAACTTACATGTAATAAATTAACTAGTTCCAAAAATAAGTAAATTTATTAAATAATTAAAATCAATAGTAAATGTCCTTTATATTTTATTCTGATTTTATTTTAATTTTATAATTTTTATTTCTAACATCGTGCTCAATGACAGGTTAAGAGAAAAAATATTTAATATTAAAATAAACATTAATATTGAAATAAAATTTAAATATTATAAATAAAAAATTAATATATAGATAAAATTCAAATTACTTATTTAAAAATGACACTTACTGTAATTTTTAAATAAATCAATTTATTTCTGACATATACAGTAAATACACATTTTAACCACATTCTTTCTAGAATAATCTTATTATTTGAAAATATTCTCTTGGAATTTTCTTTTTCTTCTCTCATACTCCTGTATATAGGATTTTAACTGTTACTTTGTCTCTTCTTTTGACAATAAAAGGCCTCCCTTTCTGGTTGTTTTTGGATCACTCATTACTTACTTATTTTATTATATCACTCTTACGATTAAATTTCTATTACTATCAGTTATTGTCTTAGTATGTACAATCATGTATTTCTAATCAGTAATTATAATAATATTTATAAAACAAAATCTTACCTCTATAAATTGAGTTAATGAATAGAGACAAAATATATGTATTTTAACTATGAAAACCCAAAATCCACCTATTCACCCCGTTGGACCTCTGTTTAAACCTTCTAGACCATCAGGACCCTTTGACAATGCTAATCACACTAAAAAGTTCTTTTCAGCCTAGATATCCCTAGGACTGAGTATTTCTCATGTTTAAAATAAGATAACCTTAAGTACATTAAGCTTATATTTTAAAAATAAGGTTAAAACAATTATATATATGATTATAATACATATATATATAATTATCACCACAAGAAATCTGGGGGTGAACTGCTAGCAGTTTCCTATATTTGAAACTATCAGGAATTTCTCAGGAAACTGTTGGGGAACCATCCTGAAACTGTCAGAAATATGTTTTTAAATCAGATGAAAAAACATTGAAAAAATAAACTGTCACAGGTTGAATCCAGAACAATCCCTCCTTGAGCAGAGCTTAGGAACCACATTGAACAACAGTTAATCTCAGGTTTGGCAAAAGTTTGAACAACATCACTTAGCATACCTTAATATTCAAATATTAAACTTGAATATATGTTGCGTATTTGATATAGATGCATATGCATTAGAATTTGCATGGTGGATACTTATTGCATGTTAAAAATTGATGTGAAATGCCTATCAAAAGTGTATGCATAATAACTATGAAGAAAAAATATGCATAAAAATATGCATAGTGATTATGCATAAAAATATGCATATTGAATATGCATAAAAATATTAAAATTGAATATGCATTAAAAATATGCATATTGAATATGCAAAAAAAGGTGCATATATTTATATGAATAAAATGTATTAATATGCATATACATCTGTATAATGAATATGAATATATATATCCATAAATATGCATAATGATTGAAAAATGTAAAAAAATGATGCTTTACGAGTATATTTTATGCATTAATAGAAATATGCAATATGAATTCATATTGCATACAGATAACACTGGCAAACCAACTTGACCAAAACTCATACTAAATTTTCATTCTGGACTAAAGGTGTGAGGGAAGGAAGAAAAACAGTCTGACATTAGAAAAATGCTACATGCACTCATTAGGGGGTATCAATGTTGACCGATCCGCAATTAAATTAATTGCGGAAAATAATCTGCATACCCCAATTATCTTCCGCAATTATTTTTGCTAATAATTGGGTTATTAGACACTTTACGTGTCAATTTTCACCTCTTATCTGACATTTTTACCCTTAATATTTGATAACCACATCTTGGACAACTTTCTGGATATCCATGCCTTCTACCTTGCTGCGCACTTCCATTCTCATCCCATCCTGTTCATCCTATCCGCTCAGAATTTCTCCCCATTTCATCTATTTGATTCTGCTCCTTTTCATCTCGCTATCTCATCTGCTTGTTTCTGCTCCTTTTCATCTTCATTTATAATAACATGGCTCGTCATCCTAGATCTTCTCAAAGGCAGCCATCACCCAGTTGTTCTTCAATTCCCACTACTTCCTCTTTCCCCCGCTCAGCTGAGAAATCAAAGACCGTTCAATTAAAAAAAGATGAACATCTCATTCTTATCAACTGGCTGAAAACCAAATCTAACTATGATTCTTGTTTTGGTACTGAGTATGCCACTAAAGTAGGATGGCCCCCCGCATCAAAAGTTAATGGCTATCTTCTAATGGCAAATGAATTACGGAATAAGACCAAGGGAAGGATTGATCTTTTGCCTAAACAGATGTCTGAACGATTCAAGCATTACCGAGCAAAATACAAGAAGGCAAAGGCTCTTTCATCTTCCACTGGTTTTGGGGTTACCGACAACGATATAACTAAGGGCATAAAATCCATAAACAATAAACTTGAAACTTTATGACCTTACTTTAAAGAGATGGATGCAATTTTTGGAGAGCGAGCCGATGTTAATCCTGTAAACATGTTGGGTGGTGAAGATCCTATCTCCGAACATGATGTCGAAGCAAATCTTTTCCCATCCTCTTCCTCCACTCAAGCCTCCCCTCTTCTAAATTCTACGAATCTAGATAGCTTTGCTATTGATCCTATTGGCGATTTAACCTAACCCAATCTAACTCAGGTCTGTTTTTTTTTCTTTTATCTTATCAATACTTTTTTTTATTTACTTAGATTTTCTTATTTCTTAAAAGGCTGATGAACAAGCCCAGGACCCACAATCAACTGAGTCTGAAGCTAGTGACAATGATGAGGAGGAAAATATGACCTTGAAAAAGAAGCGTAGGGCTTCAAGTAGTCTAAATTTCCACTCACAAAGAAGACAAAAAAGTGATACTTCATCACAAACCCCTTTTTCTTCAATGGAACAGTTTTTAGAGAAATGTGATGCTGGTAAGTGATATCATACCTATTAATAATTTACTCTGCTTTTCTTCTACTTATTGTTAACATTGCTTATCACTCTAGAACAAGTGGAAGCTGCTAAAGAGACTCTAAAGTTTGAAAAGTAAAAATATGAGCTCTCTTTAAGGAGGGATGATAGGCTACAAGATTTGTAAGAGAGGAAGTATGAGCTCTCTTTAAGGAAGGATGATCAGGCCCAAGATTTGGAGGAGAAGAAGTTTGAGTTAACTCTAAGTATTGAAAAATCAAAAAAAGAGGAGAAAACACTTGAACATCAAAACCTATTAGAGCAGATGAAATATAAGTTTGATCATGAAGAAAATTCCAAAAAGAAAAATTTCTTGATAGAATGTGTTAAAGCTAATAAATCTGTTGAGGAAATTGAACGTTTAAAGAAATTGTTGGATGACTAGTTTGTTTTATTTCTCTCACACTTCAACTGTTCATATTTATTTGTACATAAAAATTCCAATAATTTCCTTTATTTCATTACTCTCCCACTTTTTTTAAATAAAATTTTCATGTCTCCTTTGAAAATTTGACAATCCCCCACCCCTGGATTTTTTTGAAGTAAGGGGTGGGTATCACAAAAATTCTTTCATATCATGAATCTTGAAAGTCTTATATGAAAATTTGGCTTTACTACCTCCTGCATTTTACTGGTATCCCAAAAATTCTTACATGTCAAGAATTTCACAAGTCTTATAAGAAATTTTGGCAAAACCCCCCATGAATTTTATTGAAGTAAGGGACGGGTATCACTAAAAAATCTTCACCAAAATATTTACAAGTCAAAAAAAATTGGTATCATCAAAATTTTTATAAGTCATCAATTTCAAATGTCAGATTTGAAAATTTGGCAATACCCCCCCCCTGCATTTTATTGAAGTAAGGGGTGGAAGTCATCTAAACTTAATATAATTACATAAATTATTAAATAAATATCAAATATATATCAATTTCCCTAGTTTATAGTGATGACAATTCCTCAAGCCAAAATGCAGACCAAGTCTAGAAACAAAAGTTTGGGACTTTCTACAGGTATAGGCAAGAGGAACGTCACGAATCAAACATATAAATGTTATCATGATTACCTGTTATACAAACAAAGGTCGATGGCTCATCACATTACTTGACAAAATTGATATATAAAAAATATTTATTAAAAATTTATGAAAAAATATAAATTTTTTGATGACAACTCTAATCCCCATACTTTTTGGATCTAGATAAAGTTTTTTTAAATTGAATAACTTTACCTTCTTTCTTTACCTTATTGATTCTTTGTATCAACTTATTACTGATTTGAAATGAGCAACCAAAATGTGTGAAATATTGACAGGATTCCAAACCAGGAGGAGCTTTGGTTGTTTGATGATTATCCTGAGAAGAATTCCAAATAGTTTCGATGATACCATTTCCCAAACCAAAATCAATGATGCACCAGTGGTCTGGAAAATATAAACCATGTCCTTTGATTTTAGCTGGAGATGGTATTGAGTGGCCAGTTATCGGATTGCTATATGAGAATATTCCAAAAGTAAGAAAATTGGCATCATTCCTATTGATATGAATCCTATTGTGAAATCCAGAATGAGTGATAATAACATTAGAAAATAAAAGATATTCGTGGCTGATATCTTCCCATTTGGAGTCACACCAATTTGGTATTCCAACTTTGGTTGCAAGTTCATGATTTTTTTCAAATGCCTTATTACAGAGCTTTTTGAGTCGAAGAGCAAGAAAAGAATTAAAGTAGGGTAGAGTGTCCCATAAGCGAAAATCTTCATCTTTTTGTGCTTTAGTGATATTATTGAGCAATGAATATATGCCTATATAAATGAAATAAGTGAAATGATATTAAGAATGGAAAAAAATTATTAGACATACCAAGAGAATATCCTTTAACAAAACCTGGTCACCAACCAAATCCAATCATGATACAACCCAACAAATTCATATTCCTTATAGATAATCAAACCAAAGCCATTTGATAAAGAGTAATGATAAAATCCGATAGTTGATTAAAAGTTTCATCTTTTACTCCATCAAATGAATGAGCTTCCAAAAAGAATTGAGGCTTATAAGTATTACTGATAACTGCAACCACTCGATCATCACCAATTTTGGTTGGATATTTGATATCTTCTGGTAATTTTTTCGGATATATAAATTTTTTATCTACTTTAGTTTTATGAAATAAAATGTTTGGGATATGACAAAAATAACTTTCACAGAGAATTTTTTTTTTCAGATATCTTTTCTTCTGATGAGACAGATTATCTTTAATTTTTCTTGATGATTTAGATGATGAATAATGTTTTTTCAGATATCTTTTCTTCTGAAATGTTGTATATTTTTTTTAGATATATTTTCTTCTGATGAGACTGATTATCTTTAAATTTTTTTGATGATTTAGATGAAGAATTTTTTTTTCAGATATCTTTTCTTCTTATGAGACTGATTATCATTATTTTTTTTCGATGATTTAGAAGATGATTGAATGGAAGTTGATTTCAAATAAGATGATAGAGATGATAAAGATGAAGATGAAAAAGAAGATAAATTTATTTTTGATGATTAAGAAGATGATTTTATGGAAGTTGATTTCGAAGAAGATGATAGAGATGATAAAGATGAAGATGATAAAGAAGATAAATTTATTTTTGATGATTTAGAAGAAGATTGTATGGATGTTGATTTTGAAGAAGATGATAGTGATGATAAAGATGAAGATGATAAAGAAGATAAAGATGAAGATGAGAGAGAAGTAAGGGGTGAATCTGAAGAAGAAGACATTTTTTTGATCTGAAAAAAAAATTAAATGTGAATAAAATTTCAACTCAATTTTTTTTAAAAAAAATTCTCACCTTATTTTTCAAATAAAAAAATGTTTTTTATTTAAAAATTAAAATAGAAAAAAAAAACAAAAAAACAAAAAACAAAAAACAAAAAATGAGTAAAAAATTTTCCAAAAAAAAAATCTATCAAAAAAAAAACCTGAGGTTTTATTTTTAAAAAGAAAATAAAAGCAAAATCCTTTAAAAAAAATTTATCCAAAAAAAAAAATTTCAGTAAAAATTAAATCAAAAAAAAAAAATTAAAAAAAAAAAAATTAAAAGTGAACCTGAAGATTGGTTATTAAAAACCTTCTCACAAGATCCTGAAAAAAAAAAAATCAGTAAAATCAAAATAAAAAATAAAAAAATTATTTAAATAAAATCAAAATCACAAAAATTAATTATAGAAAAATTAAAAATAAAATTATAAACCTTTTTTGTTTTGTAAATAAGAGGGACAGTCCTTATCAGAAAGAATTTTTTTTTTTTTTCTATATTACTGCCAAAAAAATTAAAAAAATAATCAAATTTACAAACAAAAATTTGTTAGTATATTTATTTGAAAGTTGGTAACCCATCTTTATCTCCCATAAATTTCCCCTTTTCCCCTCCTTTATTTATTTGAAATGCCCTTACAAATTCCTCCCTCCTTGCCTCAAAAGTCCCCTCAAATTCTCTCCTTGCCTGCCTCAAAATCCCCCTGAAATACCCTGCTTAATTGTCTCAATACCCCCCATTCCCCCCTCTTTAGGTCCCTCATCACCCTCCTTCCCCCCTCTTTAGCGGCCTCAAACCCCCCCATTCCCCTCACCTTAGGCGCCTCAAATCCCCCCATTCCCCTCTCCTTAGGCACCTCAAACCCCCCCCTTCAAATCACCTTACCCCCTCCCAAACCGTTACCACCTTCTCTACCCCCCCCCCCACCTCCTTGTTAACAAACAATCTGTAACGATTGTTCGTTAATAATCAGGGGGGGGGGTAGAGGAGGATGTAAGGATTGGGTAGGGGGGTAAAGTGAGTAGAAGGGGGGGAAGGGGGGGTGTTTGAGGCGCCTAAAGAGACGTAAAGGGGGGGGGTTTGAGGTGGGTAAAGAGAGGTGAAGGGGGGGTTGAGGTGGCAAAAGAGAGGTGAAGGGGGGGGTTTGAGGGACATAAAGAGAGGGGAAGGGGGGTGTATTGAAGCACCTAAAAAGAGGGGAAGGGGGGTGATGAGGGACCTAAAGAGGGGGAAAGGGGGATTTGAGGCAGCTAAAAAGGGGTAAAAAGGGGGTCTGAGACAGGTAAAGAGAGGGAAAAAGGGGGGCCTTGAGGATGATAAAGAGAGGTGAAGGAGAGAAAAAAAAACAAAAAAAAAGAGAAAAAAGAGAAAAAAACAAAACAAAAATTAGTTTACCCTAGAACAAAAAATAAATGAAGCACTTACAAAAAAAACAAAAATAACAAAAAAAAAGCAAAAAAAAAGCAAAAAAAAAAATCATGATTAGCAAATAAAAAACCATGAAAAAAGAAAAAAAATGACCTACCTGGTGAGTTGAGTTG
The DNA here is from genome assembly GCA_030280995.1 of Hemileia vastatrix. Lineage (NCBI taxonomy): Eukaryota > Fungi > Basidiomycota > Pucciniomycetes > Pucciniales > Zaghouaniaceae > Hemileia > Hemileia vastatrix. The sequence goes on from JASXTE010000001.1 coordinate 50,119,687, forward strand.
AGAAAATAAATGCAACCAAAATATTTGAGGGATGTTTGAGGAGAGGATGAAAAGGATATGAGTGATGAATGAAAAAAAAATCACTGACAAAATATGCAATATAAGAAAATATGCGATTTCATGTTGAGGAGGTGAAAGAAAACCAATGAGCCATCCAAAAAAAAGATATTCACCGTAAATTCAAAAAAAAATGAATATGCAACAAACCAAAATACAAAACCAAGTGATTAAAGTACACAAAGAGGACATTTGGAAAGTATGAAAACATAAAAATTAAAAATTAAAAGGGTGAAGAGAAATGTTGGAGAGTAATTGGCATTATAATGGGGCATATGCCAGTTGATTGAATGATTTGTGAATCAAGGGAGGGGAGTGCCAGTGGTGGTTCAGGATCCTCTTCTTCATAAAGATCATTCCACTCATTCTTAAAATCAGCTAGAATATTGTGGAGTATTACGCAAGTCAAAATCCAATGATTTGCAGTTTTGATCTCCAATTTTTTTTGAAATTGGATTCTGAGCTCCCGAAGTCTAGAAAATTGTCCCTTTAAAATACCTATAGCATGTTCAATTTGTACTCTTGATTGTGCAAGGTGATAATTAAATTTAGTTTTGGGGTCATTTTCTGAATTCGCACCACGGAAAGCAGGTATAATGTACTTTCCACTTGCATATTCTGAGTCTGCAAGGAGGTACTGAGATTCTTCAAAGTATGAGTCAGGGGATTGAGAAATCCTCATTCTTTGGAAGACAGAAGAGTCATGACATGATCCAGGGCAGCCACTGTGAAAAGCAATAAATTTTTTATTGACATCGCATACAAGTTGAACGGCAATAGAGTATCTAGAAAGAAGATAAAAAGTTAGATTGTGAATGATGAGAAATTGGAGAAGATTTTGAATAAACCTTTTTTTGCAATCAAAATAATGGTTCCCATCATGAGCAGGCTTTTGACTCAAAGGGATGGTTGTGCCATCAACAAAACCTATACAGCCAGGGAAACCTTCAGCTTGCATTACTTGAGAGGATTCAAGTCGCTGTTCTGGAGTTGGCCAAGCAAGAGTTTGAGACTTGAGGTAAAGGATAGCAATCATACAGCGCTTGGTGTAAAATATCACAGTACCATATCCTATGTTAAAGAGATTATCCAAACGTCTTACGGCAGCACCATTTCCATTTGAGCCAAAGCGACATAGAGCAACAGAGAGTTGGATGGAAGGATTACGCTGTTTGTTATGTGAATTGTTATGGAAGATAGGATGATCGGAGATGAGTTGATAAAGTTTGAAGAAAGAATCGGGAGAAGTTCTATAAAGTTGTGTGAAGTTTAAATGAGGAATGTTGAGAATGGAGGCCAGATCATATCGGGAATCATGATAAAGATTTGGCCCCCTGGTGATGATGTAACGCTTTTTGTAAAGAAAACACATATAAGCTAAAGCATCTTCCAAATCAGAGTCAGATTTATAGTAAAGAACTAAAAGAAAAGTAATAGCATTCATTGTTGAGTGAAGTAGCTTCCTAGTAGAGAGGTGTTTCATTGTTGCCGGTGGAAGGGTTAAGTGATGAGGGAAGTGGGAATTCACCGCCAAATGTGCAGTTGGGGTGTGTAGATAGAAAAAAAACTTAAGTGTTCGCCACCAAAATTAAGTAGCATAGAGTGAGGAAAGACTTAAGGATGGCATCAGCAATTATGAGTCATGTGACTTTCTTGCAAATCCATCATGGATGAGATGAGTTTGGGATCAGGAATTAGGAATGGAAATTGGGGTATAAGAGGCGGGATAATGCATTATCGTGGATTTCTTATCCACTAGCCCCAGGGCTAGTGGATATAATCTTCCGCAATTAATAATGTCTGATCCTGAGAAAAAAAATTCCTGATCCCTAATTGCGGATCCCTGAACATTTATATCCCCTATTTTGTAGCAGAGAAAATGAGAAGTGCTGAATTATGGTTGGTGCCCATAATTTTATTTAATTGTTTTCAATATTAAAAAGAATTTAGGTCAGTTGGTATGGATCTAGATGTGCCAGGGTCTAATCTAATTATTTTAACAATTTCTTAATAATTAACGGGTTTTAATACAAAAACAGGTTGTATTTTTTGTGAAATATTGGATATGATAAGGTCTTTTGTAAAAAAAACTTATATTGTTTAAAAATATTCCTGAATCAGATGTGGGATAATAACTACAAATAATTGTAGTACTGTGGGCAATAAAATATATGCACAAGCAGTAAAGATAGGACTGAGTGAACCCTTTTTGTGCAGTGGGAATCATTAGAGTGGAAATGTGGATGAGAAATATAATTCATTATTACTATTTTATTTAATCAAAAAATTTATAATATTAAAAAGAACTATTGATTCATTGGTATTTGACCTTTGTGCCTCACTCATATTTATCATTTGATTAATTTTTTGTCACCATTATGTTATTAATATTATAAGTATAGCAAAAACTCATGTGCCCAATGCATACAGGGTGATGTTACACCTTTTAAAATATTATTAAATAAAGGTAAAAAAATATGAAAATGATTTGTTTTACAAAAAATACATTGATATTCAAAAGCAATATGAGGGATAAAAAGGTAAAATCAAAGGGATCAAATATGAAATAAAAAATTAAAGTAAAATTCCTGCCATCAAGAGCAAGTAGACATGATAGGGTGAACACCCACCAGTGGCACTAAACTTGGACTATAATTTCTTTTTTGTAAAAATAAAAAAAAATCCACTTGAGCTTTACCAAAACTATAGGATGACAATTTTGCCATATCAAACAACTTCTAGTGCAATTATTGAAGAAAAACTCATTTTCATTGTAATAGAGAGAAGTGGTCTCATCAGACTGCATGTGACCAAAAGTGTCCAGCACAAGTTCAGACAAACTTGTGCTGGACACTTTTATGATGGAGAGTAGCTAGGGCGGAATTTTTCTTCAGTTCATCTGGTATTTCTTATAAACATGTCCACTGGTATTTGATCTTTGTGCCTCACTCATATTTATCATTTGATTGATTTTTTGTCTCCATTATGTTATTAATATTATAAGTATAGGAAAAACTCGTGTTCCCAATGCATACCAGGTGATGTTACACCTTTTATAATATTATTAAATAAAGGTAAAAAAATGAAAATGATTTGTTTTATAAAAAATAAATTGATATACAAAAGCAATATGAGGGATAAAAAGGTAAAATTAAAGGGATCAAGTATGAAATAAAAAATTAAAATAAATTACTGCCATCAAGAGCAAGTAGACATGTTGAAGCAAATGCCCACCAGTGAGGCTAAACTTGGACTATAATTGCTTTTTTGAAAAACAAAAAAGTACCAACCTGAGGTTTAACAAAACTTCAGCAGAGTCATTTAGCCATATCAAACACTTCTGGTGCAATTATAATTTGGAATCAGTTGATATTCTGTCTATAATCAATCTGAGAATAAATGTAAATCTAACTCTAATTTACTTATGTTTATAAAGTATTCATAAACCTGGCATATTTAAGGGACACTCTAAATTTCAAGAGAGGGGATTGCTAGCAATTCACCCCTAGATTTCCCGTGGTGTATCCCCTTCTGCATCTGACTAATCTCTTCAGGCATATAAATATTCTTGGGATCTTCAGCCTTCTTAGAATCCGCCTTTCCACCTCTTGACCTTAACTGATTAGAAATACTGCTTCTAGCTTTAGAAGCAGCTGCCCTCCTAGCATCCTCCACATCATATACACCAGCCATACACTCACCATCCACCTTAACAACCTTTACTTACTCCAAATTACCATATGATGTAGAAAATGTAGCCTTAATAACCTCTTTTTCCTTCCCCTTATCTCCAGAATTATTCCCAGTACCAGAAGAAGCCTCAGTAGGCAATTCCTCAAACCTAGCTCTCTTTTCACCCATACTATTCCTCCTCACCAAATCCGAAGGAGCCTGACTTTCACTGGGCTTGATAAAAGATCCATCAGGAAACCTAAATACCTTTACATCAAATTTTACTCTACCAGCAGCCTGATCCCTATTCAAATCCAACAATCATTAGACTTATGTCCCTTCTGGTTACAGTAGGAACAAATCCAAACGTCAACAGTACCACCATTCCTCCTATCATAATCTCTACTTGAATAAGATGATGAAGAAGAAGCTGAAACCCTGCTGGCCTTCTGAGTTTCTTGAACAAAAATTTTCAATTGCTTCGTTAAGTCAGCCAATTTATCCACCATCTCCTTATCCACATTATTATCCACCTTAGGAACCGGTTTCCCCAACTGAGCTTTTCTTGCCTCCTGAGCCTTCTTCATAATATCGTTATTATCAACCAAAACTTCATTAATTTTGCTGACATACTGTGTACAGGTTTCTTGATAACTGTCCACAGCCAAAAGCCTGAGGTGAGACTCCACCAATTCTTTAACCACCTTAAGAGCAGGCAACTTCTGCTCCCCATTAGGTAAGGGTTTCATCAAACCCTTCCTAGACAACTCCTTTAACACATCCATCCTAACATCCCTCCCAAAAGCAGACCAAAATAAATCTTTGACTGCATTTTCATGAGCCAATTCCTCTACCTCCACCAGATATTCCACCACATTTTCAAAACTACCAACAAATTTCCTATAGCTCACCAAAGAAGTTATTCCACCCTGCACTTGCCATTCTCCAACAACCTTATTTAAATCCACCATTGAATATCTGACTCCCCATCTGTCCACCATTTCCCTACTAAGCCTTTTCCAATCCCTAGTCTTATAACCCTCCATACCAGTAATCTCCTTCTCAACTTCCCTATCACCAATGAAAAATATTACCTGCTTCACCATATCTAAATGAGAATCCCCATCAATTCCAGCAGCAGCCTCATATCTGCCTAAAAACCACTTTACATCATCACCAACAAACTTGTGCCCATCCCAAGTTTGAATCCTTACTGAAGGCCTGACACCATCAGCAGCAGCAGCAATAACACCAGCACCAGATGGAGAAGACATCCCAATTGCACCAGAAACCAATAAAATCTTCAAGGGTTCAGCCCCTTACCGGACAACCGACAATATCCTACAAGGTTTCAGCCCTTTACTAGGATAAAAAAACAAACAAAAACAAAAACAACAGATCTAGCAAGGGTTCAGCCCTATACCTAGATCCCTACTACCACAGATCCTGTACTGGTTCAGCCAGTTACCAGAATCACCAAATAACCAACCAATCAAAATCCAACAACCAGAAAACCAAAATCCAGAAGTCCAACAAGTAAGTTTCTTCAGAAGCTAGAGAATTCAAACCCCACGTTGGGCACCAAAAATGGAGAGTAGACACCTACAGTCACCTTGCTGCAGGCAGAATCCAAGGGAGTTGCAAAAACAAAAAGAAATCCCTGTCCCTCTAAGTAAACGTAAAAATCAATTAACTAAGCTTGAAGATCTGCTTGAAGAGTTGGATAAGTTGAAAATCTGAGAGAAAGACTTTGAAAGTTTTGGAAACCTATAATATAGAAAAAAAAGTGAGTGCAATAAATGATTACACCCCAAAAATAAATACCTAATACCAGATTACACTGTTACTAGTCACAGAAAATACTTAGAACAAGCCGCAACACTTTCCCCAGAGACTGAAAAGTACAGTAAAGTACCCCAGAAACTACCCTTGGGATGATCTGTTCAAAGGTGCCTTATTAAAGGTCTGCCCCAGATTTACCCAGTTTCCCACCAAAATTAAAGAGTATTCTTTATTATATTTTTATTTTATAAATTTTATAAGAAAAGAAATAAATTTGAGTCACCAAGGATGAGAGCTATCCAATGGTACCCTATATGTTGATATTTTTTATTATAATTGTTGTTATATGTTAAATATTGTTAATTATCAAAAAGACCCTTGTTATTGAAACTAAAAGACAAAAAACATGTAGAAGACTAAGATTCCCCCCCTTCTATCTGATTCTCCTCCTCCAGACCTTTCCAACAATACCCCACATGCATAGGATCTACAATAAACTATTGATCTAACAAGCATGATAAATTCTAACCAAATTTTGCCACAATAGCCAAACTTTTCTGCAGTGACCAAGCTTTGCACTGGTGATCAGACTTTTCTACAGTGATCAAAATTTACCATGGTGCCCAGACTTTTCTGCAGTGACCAAACTTTACCACAGTGCCCAGACTTTTCTGCAGTGACCAAACTTTGCACTGGTGGTCAGACTTTCCCATTGTGAGCAAATTTTGCCACAATGAGCTCTTTTTGCCATAATGAGCTAATTTAGCCAGAGTGAGTCAATCTTTTCACCATAACCAAACTTTTCCACAATGACAGAATTTTTCCAGTACACTTCGCTTTTGTACCGGAAAATCACCGGAGCGCACCGGAGCGCACCGGAAAAAAATGGCTACTCCAAGAGCACACTGCATCCACCAAAAAAACCAAGAAAGCCCTAGAAAATCCAGTAAAACCAATACCAAATCCATGAAACCATCAAATAACAATAGGAATACCAACATATATCCATTCCAAAACACCATAAATCCTCCAAAAAATCACCATAAATCCTCCAAAAAATCACCATAAATCCTCCAAAAATCACCATAAATCCACCCAAAAAAAACTCCAGTTAACTCCCTTCAACCAAATTAACACCTGCTAACACCATAATTTTCTTCCAACCACGGTCCAATCAAATTTTCACCTAAGTAGCCTACCCAGATTTGGAATGCCACACCGCCCCACACAAAACCCCTCCCCCTCAATGACTTTGCGACGCGAAGATGGTTTGCTTTTGCAAAAATTAAAACAATGTAGTAAACGTGCCTCTTTGTCGCGTCATGCGTGAACCAGCCATGCATGACATACTGGCCATGAATCTTCTCTCAGCAGTGATGAATTTTTATCTGATATAGATCATGGTATTTTTGAAACTTACAAAGGAAAGGACTGTGCAGATGTCATTGATGAAATTATACACAGAACTAATAAAATTTCAAAATTGAAAGCTGATGGTAGTAACTGGCAAACATGGGTAAAAAATATCAACATTTTTTTAATGCTTTGTGTATGTTCAACTAAATATATTTCAAAAGCTGATGCTGTAAAAGATGATATTTCAAAATTTGACAATGAGATGAGGTGCCATGCAATCTACAACAACATCAATAAAAAACTTCAGGCTTTTGTCAATTTTGGTATTTCAAGCTATAAAGAATTTTCTATTATCAGCTCTAAATTTGACAAAGCTTCTCACAGTGCTTGCATGGCTCTTTTTAACAATATTTTAAATATTAAAACCTCTCCTTTCACAAATTTCATGGAGCATGGAGAAAAGTTTAAATCAATATTGGAGGCGGTTCAGTGTGTAGGTTTTGTTTTTGGTTTTGATGAAATGGCAGCAGTTTTCACCCAACTCTTATTACCATCACCAGTTAGTCATCTTGCCACTGAAGGAAGCAAATTGTCATTTTGAATTACAAAAAGACATATCTCAACCCTCTTTTGATGAAATGATGAATGTTCTTCAAAATTCATTTATGAACTCATCCCAATCTTCTTCTTCAAACGCTCCTACACTTTCCACAGCTTTTGAACTGGAAACAGAACCTGATTCTATTTCATCTTTGGATTTCAAAAAAGGCCAAGTTGACAGTTACCACCCTGGAAACAAGAAACCTGACTACTCCTGTTTTTACTGCAAATCCTCTGAACACTTCCAGAACACCTTTCCATATAATCCCAACAGTAAAAGTTTTAATGTAGCAGTTTGGGGACAACATGAAGCTTTTTCTCGAGACAACAAGGACTCTATGAATCTTTTCTGAAAGGCACTGAACAATAGGAAGGGAAATCAGCCAGCTTAAAGTTCATCAAAACCCTGCTTAAACAAAATCAGCTGCAAAGCGCTAGATTTTCTCACTACTGCTTTGAAAGAAATGGATTTAGGTACTGATAGCTGGACTGAAGAGCAAGACAGTAAATATTGTCAAAGTTTTTTTAATTCTGGTGCCACACATCATGTCACTGTTGATGTATGTCATCTCTCTAACTTCAAAAGTTTGGATACTCCTATTTCTGTCAAAAATGAAACTGACTCTTGTGCTGCTTTCATTCTGGACATGGAAACATTTTTATTGAAGGATTTAATGGAGAATTAGTTACAATCAAAGGTGTTTTTTATTGTGATAGGGCAAAATCCACTCTTATTTCTCCTTTTGATCTGTTAGACAATGGCATTTCTCTTTCTTTTAATCAAAATCATGATTATATTATTTCAAAAAACAAAAAAATATTATTTCTGGCTCCTAAATCTTCTTCTGGGCGAAAATGGATGGTTAATCTAGTTTATCCTTGTGACCTGGAAATCAATATTTTTGAAATGAATTATTTTAACTCTTTATCCTCTGCTACCCTTCCTGCCCCTTTTGTTCCCCCACCCCCTTTGAAAATTCCTTATCAAGCTGCAGTTCCTGACTCTATCATGGCTTGGAATCTTTGTCCGGGACACACAAGCACCAGGGTTTTGAGAAGGCTTGCCAAAAAAGGTCTTTGAAACAATGCACCATCTTATGTTCCTTCATGCAAATTAAACTGTGATATTTGTGCTGTGTCAAAAAGCAAGAGGAGAAATGCATGCAAAGAATCCAATCGTACCCATGGACTCATGTATCTTGTTGTTTCTGATTTGGTAGGGCCCATGGTTGATGTTACAGACAAGGGTGAAGTTTATGTGGCTACTTTCAGAGAATCGTTTTCAACTTATGGGGAGGTTTTTATTCTACAGAAAAATTCAGATGTTTTTGATGCTTTTATTAACTTCAAAACTTGTTTAGAAAACACCACTAATAGACGTCTAATAATCCTCAGAACTGACAATGTCAAAGAATACATGAACAAAAAATTCTCTGAATACCTTTCCCAACACGGTATCCTCCATGAACACTCTATGCCTTATCACCATGAACAGAACGGAATGGCTGAAAGATTCAATGAAACTTTTGGTGAAATTTCCAGGACAATCCTTCTTGCATCAAATCTGCCACCCACTTTCTGGACTTTCGCTTACTGTTGGGCTTCTTTCATTCACAATAAATTACCCAATGTAAAAGTTACTGACAGTACACAATACCATGTCATTCTCAACAAAAAAGCAGACTTGTCACCTATCAACACCAGGTCAAAAGTTAGACGACTTGCAGTCAAGTGGTTTTTCAGGTATCTTAAAGTAACATCAGAAGTAACCTTTGAAGTAACTTCAGTGCTTAAATAACTTACAAGCCAGACCAAAACTCTGAGTGTCTCTGTGCCAAAAAGAATATTAGTGAAAGTATATTGCACTGCTTATTGTTAAAAATTTCTATCTTATTTGATCTTGAGTGACTTCTGGAAATTGTGCCTCAGTGCTCTATTAGCTTTTTTTCCTGGTAAGAAGTCCTCCATTTTAGCTATGCTTTCACCATTTATTCAAGGCCCATTAAATAACTTTTCATAATTTTCTTTCTGTATGTTGGCATCATAGACTTTACCAGGACAAAAATCAATGGAGGCACATAGAAAAGTCCCATACCCCGTTATTGTTAAGCAAAGGTAATTATGATTCAGTCATGAAAATTTATCCTACAGGGACTATTATAATCTTCTTAATATTACTGTATTTCAAAGATGAATAATGGCCAACAATGTCAATTTTTTAGAATGATTTAGTGACTTTTTGACGGTAGAAGAGGTATAATATCAATTTTAAAATAGACTTATGCTTATAAAGTTTTTAAAAACAAATATATACAATAAAAAGAACATACTCAGATTATACTCAAACCTGTAATTTATAAAATTGCATCATAGTTTCAGGGATATAGTTCACCATGTTCAAAAAAAAACTTATATGATTCGTTCAAGTGAGGTTTCACCTATAGCAATAAACAAAAGGAGTTGTAAAAAAATATTACACTGCAGTTAGAGTTATAAAAAGGTGAAAAAATAAAATATTTTCACTAATCATCAATAGTCAATCAAACCCCTTCTAATACTCATTCTAATTTTAGTTCTATTTTTAAATATTTTTTAGCTTATAGGAAACTTTATAAACTTAGGGAAAGAAAATTAAGAGTATGTAAAAGGAATTACATGTATCTTCCAAGCTATGATGAAAAATAAGGTTAATATTTAGAAAGTTTTTTTACCAAATATAGTATAGCTTCAATAAGTTTGAACAAGTAATGCATTCAATTTTTTTTAACAATTTAAGTTGTTCTGCATTCAAAGTAGCTTGAATTTTGCAACAGTAAAATTCTATAACAGTTGCTAAATCTTCCAAATTGACTTTTGTCTCAGTATCAACAAGGGACTGCTCTACCACAGACAAATTATTGTAGTATTTTTCATCTAAAAAGGCTTTTGGAAGATCCCCAGGAAAAGCTTCTTCACCAATATCATCCATAGGGAAGCTGCTGGGACCTGAAACAGGTTGACCACCTTCCGTTCCTGGGGGTTGAGGGACCTTCAATTTTCGATCAAACTTTTTTTTGATAGCTGACTTGGCTGTTTGAGATTTAGAATTTGCAAGTGATTTGGACATTGACCCCCTTTCAAGTCCATTTAGACATCGAACCAAACCTGCACTTCTCCAAGGAATTGGAAGTTTTAATCTACTCCCATCTTGGCCTTCCTCAGTATCAGAGTGAATACAGATATCTTTGAATAATCCGGCCATATCAGGGACCAAAAAAGATGAAGCCATGTTTATTTTTCCATCACGCAACTATAAAAATATTATATTTAGTCTCAAAAACATTTGAAAAGCTATAAAATGAACATGCTTACCTCTCTTCTTCTTTTAGACATTTGAACCTTCATTTTTTTCAACTTCACCTTTTCAATCTTTTGAGTTTCAGATGATTTATCTTTTGACATATCAGCAATTTTTTTAGACTGCCCAGAGATCCACCTCTCTAGGATGCTAAAAACTGCTTCAACTGTAAAAGACTCATCTGAAACTGAAAAGTTTATCAAACCCTTCCCATGATAGCAGGCCTTCCATCCAAGAACAATGTGAGTGATTATGATAGAGTTCCACTCTCCATCCATACTAGATCCCCAAAGATAGCGGAAACAGCTTATACCAGTTTGGGCCAATTGTGCTTCAGCTTGACATTTCCACTTTGTATCAATCATCTGGCCAAGAGGTAAAGCATAGTCAGTAGTTGGGACAAATTTTGGATTTTTGAAGGTTGAAACAAGTTTTTGGGTTTTGGCTTTAATGACTAACTGTCGCTGAGCTGGGGTTAATTTTGTACGTGGCTTATCCTGAATTGCTTTAATCATCCTCTCCCTCTCAGTTTAAGAAGTGCGCCATTGATTGACTATCTCATTGGAAGGAGGATCAGGAATTTTATGAGTAGCTGGGTCAATTCCTAGGAGGATTCTAGCAAAAGAAATAATGGAGCGACCCAATGGAGCGGAGGCAGAAGGAATAGGTGATTTAGAAGCCAAATTGGCAGTTTTCTTTTTTGCAGAATTTTCAGTTTTTCTCTTCTTGGAGGTGTGTTCATGATGCTTGTGAAATTTGATATATGACTTAGGATCCAAGCCAGCTGTACCTGAAATGGGCCACATAGAGATTAGAAATTATATACAAAAATAATGAATTTTTCAAACATACCACACTCTGCAGAATCATCATCACCAGCAAAAAATTCTGAAAATTCTCTATCATCAGGAGGTTGTGCTGTTTCTGAAAAAGATAAAATGTGATTATCTGTCCATGTTCCATATGAAAAAACCAATCATTTAAAAATACTAACCTGTTACCAAAAAAAAAGATTTAATAAGTTATAAGTTTATATTATTTGCAATAAAAAAATCAAACATTAATTTTATTTACCATTTGGATTTTCACCAGCTTCCCCACCACTGGGACCAGGTGGATTGGATGGTACATCTGGAGGATTTGGTGGGGGTGGAGGTAGTGGAGGTGGAGGTGGTGGAGGTGGTGGACCTGGTGGTGGAGGTGGTGGGCCTTGTGGACCTGGTGGACCAGGTGGTGGTAAAGTTGATTGATGATATGGGGATGGAGGAGGAGGAGGAGGTTGAGGGGTGAATGAGAATTGTGGGAGTTGTATAGGTGGTGGTGGATATGGGGAAGCAGTACATGATGGGCCAGGGGAGTCTTGGGTAAAAGGGATAGAATCAGATCTAGTACTAGGTGAACCAATATATGGATCAAAATAGTAGTGTAATTGAGAATCATGTTCAGAAGGATTTGGGTGTTGAGAAAGGCTTCTTTGATGACTGTGTTGGTTCTGCAGGTAGTCTCTAATCACAGATTTAGATGATTGAGAGTGTGGTGACTCAGGGTCTTCCTGAGGATCAGTCATAACAACTTTTTTTCTTGTCAATATTTGAAAATTAGAAATATAAAAATAAAATTGACATACCTTCCCTAATAGGTTCCATCTTAAATGTATTGGCTTGTTATAAAATTAAATTAAATTTTAACCAAAGACTGTAAATGGTGGATGTTTTAAATAAGATTTAAGGAAGGTGTAAAAATTCTAACATTTTATTTAGAGCAAAAATATTTTTCATGCATTATGCATTGTAAGTTTGGATTCACCAAAATGATCCAAAAAATTTATGAACAGAAATGTGAGAAAAGAGAAAGACACAATTACTGTTATCATTTGTGAGCTATCAAATCCAATAATCAACATACAAAAAAATAAGTTTCATATACATTCATACACTTCATAATTACATTTCATATTATTAGATTTTGGAAAATTTCATTGCAACACCATCATATGTAAAAATAATCAAAAGAAAATTCATTAAATATCAACAAGTGAATAACAAAGTGATAAATGTTAAAAAAAATTTAAAAAAAGTGTATTTTATGCAGCCAACTGAATCTCATATTTTTGAACTATGGTTTCAACAACACAATTAACATAAATGAATTTCAAGAAAAAATCAATAAATCTAATTACAAAGTAAGTTGTGTTTGTCTAGATCTTTTAGCAGATGTTCTTATCCATGGTATTTCCCCTTCACTTGTATCATTAGTCCATTGCTCTATAAAGTCATGTAAAATAGATTTGGAGACCTGCTCCAGAGAAAGAGAAACAGGAATGTAAAATTGTTTTGACATAGTGATTTAACTATAGTATCAACAATGAGAGCATGGGTCCTGGGCCATGCAACATCATGCTGATGTGAACTACTTCCCATCAACAGGTTAGTTACCTCAATCAACTCCCCACAAGTGAATTGAGTTTTCCTTCTAGCATCATTTGAGCTCAGGAAGAGTCCCCTAACACCAGCAGCAAAAAAGTAAGCAAGGTGGGAAAAAATTAACTTTGACCTTGAAGTAGCAAGGATAGGTCCTGCTCCTGCCCTAGCTAAGCTCTCTTGCACTGATGAGCCTGATGCTACTCTATCTTGCAGGAAATCATCACAATTTGAATATCCTTTTAAGAGTTCAAGACATTGAACCATGTAAAGAATCTTGTTGTATAGATTAGCCAGATGCTTGACAGAAATAGTGAGAGATGATTCATCAGAAGCTGAGCCGATTTTTGCAACATCAACTTTTTGCTTGTACATCATCTTCTCAATGTCCTGGATAATATTAAAAACACTTTCTTCATTCACATTTTCATTGGAAACATCTCTTATGGATGAGTCAAGTGTATTTCCTGATAGCTGGATTGATTCCATGATTAAGCTGGCCCAATCACGCTTACTTGATTCGGATGGAAGTGCAAGAGAAGAAAGGTTGATGAATAAACTAGTAACATTAGCAGACCTCTGCTTCAAAATCTTCATGTCAAAAACATCCTTTCTGTTCCAAAGTTCAAAGGCAGATGGTTGGAGGAAAGAAGGGGCTATGGAGCTTGTAAGCCAGATAAATAAAATAAAAGTGAAAAATAAGAAAAAATATTTACCAAGTGTAGTGACCTCACTGAGCCACTCTCAAAAAGTAGAAGATGATGAATTGAATTCAAGGTTAATGTTTCTTAAATCCATCAGCGACTGAGCTTTAAGAGCAGAATTTTAATTGAGGATCTCATAGGAGCGGAATGCCAAGTTTCTCCAGGACTCGTCGGGTAATCTTGTTTCATATATTTTACAAATTTCAGTGATTTTGTCTCTGGATTCTGGAAAGATAAACTGGTAGGATCTCTCAAAGGGGGGAATGTAGTTGTCACTTTCTTTGGTAGAAGTTGAGGTTGATTCATGGAGAGGGGGAGCTGGAGAGGGTCCTAACTGAGTCTGTGAAGCTAAGGTGGGTGTGAGGGCGGGGGCACGCTGTGAAGGTGGGATAGAAGTAGGACCAGTGGCTAAAGGTGGAGAAGCAGCTGGGACAGAAGTAGTGACAGAAGTAGTGACAGAGGGGAGAGGTCTAGTGGTAAAAGCTGGGGTATTGGATTTAGAGAGTAGAACGGTGGTATCTTTGGCACTTGGAGGCTGGGTTGATTTTGGTGGTGGAGGTCTGGAAGCAACATTTATAGGAGCTGAGGTTGATGAAGTTGGGGCTGGTAAAGTGAAATGAGGGGAAGCAGTTGTAAGGGTGGAAACTACATGTTGAGAAAGAGCAGGAGCAGCAGAGATAGGGATGAGAGGAGCAGTTGGAGAAGCAGTATTAGGGATGGCTTTATCAGACACAATTTTGGATGTTGAAGGAGCTGAAGATTGGGTGGCAGGGTTGGTGGTTGTCGTGGTGAGTGATTTTTTTGTAAGTTTCTTCTTCTTTGAAGCAGGGTTAAAGGTGTCATCCTCAGAATCAGTAGGTATATTATAGTTAGGGGCTGCTGCAGCTGATTTTCTCTTTGGATGCCTAGAGGGTTGATCATCAGTGGTGAGGTCAATGATAACCATTTTTTCCTCTGGAGGAAGCTGAGACCCAGAAGAAACATCTGAAAGAAAAAATTACTACTAAATACTTATAATGAAAACAGTGAAAAAAACTGACCATTTTTCTGCTCTTGGACAAGATCCAAAAGATCCTGCACCTTCTTCATAGCTGAATCCGCAAGTAAAGTTCCATTTGAGAGTGATTCAACACCAGTTTGAAATTTGGTGTACTGCAAGATAAACTCCTCAGTAGAAATTTTATACACCTCATTTTTCAATACACGGCTTGAAGAAGATGGTTTCTTTCTTTGGCTTCTTGAGCAAGAGGTATGTCATCTATGAAAAAACAATCAGCTTCTGTAGAAAGAACAATGTTACTGGTTCTGACCTGATGTGTCAGATTCACTGTTCACTGCATCACCTGACTCCACAGTGTTGGAGGGTTGTTGAGGAGCAACAGTTAAAGCTTCTACATCAATAAAAACAATGTATAAAATGAAATTTTAATAAAAGTTTTAACTAATATATAAAAAAAGTTACTCACCAGATGTCACATTCACCTGAGGATCCACATCTTGAGCTGACAACAGGGAATGGTATGAATCATTAGAACTGGATTTTTGTTGAGGAAGCTCTACATCTGGACAGGAGGGTGAGCTGGGAGGTGCCTGACTGGGGGTTGAGGCTGAGGATTGAGCTTGTTGAGACATCTGTGTTCTGCGTTGATAGTTTTTGAAAAGAGGTGGTTAAGAGTAGAGAAGTTTGTGGATGAGACAGGTAGACTTCTCAGCTTATATTAAGAAATTCTATGCAAAATATGGTTGCATAGGTTGCAGGCATGACTAAGGAAGGTTGCATTACATTTGTGCAACTAATGTAAAAAAGTAAAGCATAACTCATACTGTAATGTGCCAAATACAAATAAATTAAAAATATTGCATCTTTTTGCAATGTTATGAGACTATATACATAACTTTTAGCACCATGTATAGCATGTAGCCTCATGTATGCAAAATAGTAAGCAGGGTTATTAATAGCTGCTACAAAAGCTTGAACTTTGCATATATGAGACAACGTGTCTCCTCATATATGCATGATTGTAATTGATCAATATTATATATTTATTACCTTGTATTCCACACGCCTCATATATGCATGCTTGTAATTGATCAATATTATATATTTATTACCTTGTATTCCACATGCATACATGAGGCGACATGTTGCCTCATCTATGCATGTGTGTTAGCCCATTTTAATATACAAAATAACTATGTAATATATACAATTAAAAATGTATGCAATATCTCTATGTCGCCTCATGTATGCAAAATTGAATACCTGAAGCGACATGTCGCCTCATGTATGCAAAATAGTAAGCATGGTTATTAATAGCCGCTACAAAAACTTGTACTTTGCATACATGAGGCAACATGTTGCCTCATGTATTCAATTTGATACATTTTGATCAATTTTGCATACATGAGGCGACATGTCGCCTCATGTATAACTTGTAAGTTAGATTTTAAATTACAAATTTAGAGATATTGCATACATGAGGCAACATGTCGCCTCATGTATGCAGTTAAGTAAAGGCA
Source organism: Hemileia vastatrix (assembly GCA_030280995.1). Lineage (NCBI taxonomy): Eukaryota > Fungi > Basidiomycota > Pucciniomycetes > Pucciniales > Zaghouaniaceae > Hemileia > Hemileia vastatrix. The sequence goes on from JASXTE010000001.1 coordinate 50,136,135, forward strand.
TTGCCAGGCTACTAATACAGTTCAAAGGCAAGGATAGTGTTTTATTGCATACATGAGGCTACATGTCGCCTCATGTATGCAATACTCACATGTTTAATTGTATATATTAAATAGTCATTTTGTATATTTACATGGGCTAAAACACATGCATACATGAGGCGACATGTCGCCTCATGTATGCATGTGGATTACAAGGTAATAAATATATAATATTGTTCAATTACAAGAATGCATATATGAGGCAACATGTTGCCTCATATATGCATGCAGGGCCTCTGCTAGGGCTAAAAAATATAGGTAAAAATGACCTATTAATACTATTACACATGCATGCATACATAAGGCAACATGTCGCCTCATGTATGCATGTTTCAACAGACAAATGTATAAGTGCTGTTATGTTTATTCTATATAGGAGAACCCATAATGCATACATGAGGCGACATGTTGCCTCATGTATGCTATTTCAAACTTAGCTTGCTTCTTAGGTTTAAAGTAGCCCTGCAATATTGGTGCCCCAAAAAAAGAAAAGACACAACAGCATGTATACATATTATTTCTATGTATTAAATGTATAAAATTTTTTTTTTAATTTTTGATTCTAATTTTGATGATGGTTTATGAAAAAAAAACTATGTTTCTCAAATGCTGATTGAAAAGAGAAATGCATGAGGGAAAATGTGTTACCCTGTATGTATGCTTCTTATTTCATCTCTACTAGCCTTTTGCTTGATTAATATTTAGTTTCAATTATTGAGATTACATAATGCATTGTCCTTGCCATCTGCGTGTTTTTATGGTATATATATATAGTTATTATTTCTTGAATATGTGATTGGTTATATCAACATAAGTTGCTTTTTGAAAAGGCTCAAAAGATTTATTAATAAGAAAATTTTCAAGTAAAACATGATAGTTCATTTTAACAAAGAAATTTTTCATAATATTTAACTTAAAAGAAGTGAGTGGCATTTTAAATTCATGATTGGGGCTTAGCATCTTCCTGCAAGGGGCTGGGTGGTGCACTCCTGGACACTAGTGTACCCCCCCCCTAGTTGTGCAAGTGTTGTGTTAATATTATAAGTTTAATTTTTATTTTAACTCATATGTATGTACTTGATGATAAATATATTGAATTAAAATGTAGTTTCAATTTTTGGAATGTTTTTGTGAAAAATAAAGAGGAGCAATATTTTGTATTTTATATAAATAATTCATTATATTAATGAAAATAAATGATCTTGTGAACTTTCCAGGACCTGTTTTACACTATTAAGTGTAATCCGTGGTTTGTATTTACAAGATCCCACAAGTTAAATTATAAGCTCTGTACAATATCAGATTTTCCATACTCATTGGCTGTGATCTACAGATAATTTAACCAATTGAAGTGAGTAGTTTAAGAACAGAAGTTTTGTAAATGAAGTCAGATTTCTAATATTCATGATCCTGCCTTCTCATTGCCATTCTGTGTTATGGAAACATAAAAATTAATGGATGTAGTTCTGTGTCCATAGAAACTTTTATTCAGTCCAAAAATTGTTTTCTCCACTTGAAAAGGTGGAACATTCAATATATTCTTGTTTTTTAAGGTTTCCAAATATATGCTTTTATTTGGGAGATAAACTAAATTCATAAATCCTACAAGTGCTGTTTAGATTATTTATGAATAAAAAAATATTTAATTTTAAAAAGCTCATATGACTTATGTGTACCTCCTGAAATATAAATCTATTTAAAAAGTTTAACACAGTTAATATCACTTGCTGATCTTTTTTCTCATATTTTATCTGGACCTACAGAGTTTGGCACAACTTTAATCAACATGGATAAATTTAGTTTATATTTAGATCATGTGACTGCTTGGCAATGAAATTTTTGCATCTTGCGTAAATACCCACTTCTTCCTGAATTATCTTCTTTTCTCTTAAATTTTATTTCTATTTAAGATGGAATCATCTTCTTCTACCTCTACTGTCTGCATTGGCTTGCTTCAATCTCAAATATCTGACTCTTTTAGCTTCCCAGGTTGGTGGAGAAACCTGTATCACTTTATATCTCTCATAAAAAACATCCTATAAGGGTCAGGGCACAATCACCTCATATGAACATTGGTAAACTGTGCCCTACTCATTCTCAAATCCTATATGACCTACTTGGCCAACCAGGTTATCAAACTTTAGTTGCTCCTGTTGGGGGTTGGCTTCCTGGGCAGGATTCACCCCCTTTATGGGTTGAAGCTACATTGCTACCCCAAACAGGTGCTGACTGTCCCTTAAAAATTAATATTTTGATTTTCTGTATTTCTACTTTCTTAGTCACCATCCCCCATGCACTTGCATCTATCTCCAACATAATTATTCTTCCACCTGGCTATAACCCATCAATTCACTTGTACTTTCCCATACAAGATTTATTCAATCAAAGCAATCAACTACCATCTATCTCCACAGATTCCTTACTTCCCTCTGCACCTTATCATCCTATACACGAAATCAATGTTCAAAATTTAAATACAACACTACTACCACACCAAAAGAATGCGCTTTTTTTATGCTCTCTCAAGAATCCCGCACCCAAACTTACCTTTGGAGACAGACAGGGGAGAATAGCTGGGAAAATTATTTGAGCCGAGAACTCCTCAAGAATCCTCCTTCTAAATCCATTCTGCTAGCAGATGAAATGGGTCTAGGAAAGACAGTTACCACTATTGCATTAATTTTTAACACCTTAGACAAAGCTTCTCAATTTTCCCACCTTGTTGAAGCACAGTCAAGCACTCCAAGACGAAAGGCAACCTTAATAATTGTCCCTAGAAGCTTGCTTCAGCAATGGAAAGATGAAATCATCTGGAATGTATCAGCTGATATCAATCTCAAAATCACTATCTACCATGGCAGAGGACAACACAAAACTTTCAACAGCTGGCCTGATTCACATGTAGTTCTGACTAGCTACAATCTGGTGATAAATGACTTGGAGGATATCAACACAAGAAAGGGGTTATATCATGTTCGCTGGTTTCGTGTTATTCTAGATGAAGCTCAGTAAGTTGAAAATTTTCCTACTCTTAGTTTTTCACTTCTAAGTCCAATTTTTTTTGAAGCCACATTTGTGAATCAAGAAGCAAGGCCTCAACAGCAGTCCTTGGCTTGAAGACCTCTCGACGGCTGTGCATTACTGGAACACCAATTCAAAATAGCTGTCAAGATTTGTATGCCATCTTCAGGTTCCTTCGACTTGCACCATTCACTACTCCTGCTGGGTGGAATCAGCATGTGGCACAGCATGCAAAAGAAGGAAATTACACAAAGGTCAAAAATGTTATCCAGGATATCTTGGGTGATGTAATGATCAGACGATCCCAACAATCAGTTGGCCTAGACACAATTAATGATCAGCTCACTTCCTCTATACATGAAAATACAATATTCATCAAGCTTACTGAGGACCTTGCTTGTCTTTACTCTGAAAGGCATTAAAAAACTTTTCAATCTCTTGGAATTGGAAGTAGTGACGATCTCCATTCAAAAGATCAATCAACTTTAGCAAAATTGACCAGTTTGTGCAGATTTTGTACTCATCCCAAAATGCCCTATGACTCAGAGATCAAATCTGTTGAGCATATGAATTGGAGGGATAGTCCATTATTGGTTCACCTTATTAAAACACTTCACAACTTAATTTCACAGGATTCAAATGTGAAGTGCATTATTTTCTCAGAGTGGACTACTACCCTGAAGTTGTAGGTTTTTTGGAAATTAATACCAGATCCCTAAATCCATTTCATTGCTGTTAAAACTGATATCTTTTCAAAAAAAATAGGATTTCATTTGCACTTGATGATTATGAAATACGTCACATTCTATTTGATGGCACAACCAATGAAAGTACACACAAGAATGTTCTCAAGTCATTTTCACTTATCAAGACTGGTGTAATCCTGATTAATCTCAAGGCAGGTGGAGAAGGATTGAATCTCACTATGGCATCTCATGTGTTCTTTATGGTAAGTATTTATAGTTTTAGCAAGAACCTTTATTTATAAGATTTTTTCTTTAGGAGCCAACTTGGAACCCAGCTTCTGAGAAGCAGGCAATCGGTCGTGTTAATCGCATTGGCCAAGAAAAAGAAGTTGATGTATACAAGTATATTGTTGAATCTACTATTGAGGAAAATATTTCACGTGTCAGCACCATTTCTTTCACATTCATTTAAAAATTCTCTCTTATTAATTATTGTTGATCTAGGTAAAAACCATTAAGTTAGATGTTGCTAAGTATGTTTCATTAACTCTACCATCTCATCACCATCAAACTAAAATTTATTTATTTTTATTAGTCTTGCCCTTCCTGAATGAAACATTAAATTTTAAACTTTATTTTTTTATTATTTTCCGTAAGAAAATTTTGAAGTATTCAGTGTACTTGACCACTATCAATTAAGTAGCTTAGCCATGTATTTTTTTTTACAAATTTTCTACTGTGTCACAAATACAAAGGAAATTTTTTTATGTTATATTCCTTTGTTAATTTTACACAAAGGGGCATATTTTTAAAATAATATATATGGAGGTGATTATACCCTTACATTTTAATAATCTAGAAACATTTCACATTTATAGATTATAGAAAAAATACCTTCAAAAATGCTTCCAACATGTAAGGCTTTCATTCTTTTTTTAAAATTAATTTGTTCACCTCTTTTATTAGCTTCTACTTTGATTCCTACCACAGGCTTCAAGAGCACATGTGCTTTTAACAAAATTCTTTCCCAAATTGGTGTTCCAAGTTCTAAGGCTGCTTCCACCATTTCAGTTATTGACTTCATGAAACTTGTCTTGGGAAAATGTCAAAAGCTGGACAATTTTCCACCTCTACCAACCACTGCTGAATTATCATCTCTTTCAAATGAACTAGTTACTACTAATTTATCTCCACCACCTGAAAATAAGTACACCCTTGAAGAAATTTATTTATCACCATCTGGACGCCAAAAAACTATTCCCCTGGTTTTTTACCATACTTGCCATCAAGATGCCATTAATGTTGGGGTTCCCCGCTTATGCCTCTCATTCAACATGGAGCACAGAGATTGGAATCAAAGAATCATTCAACAGTTGACAAAGCACTATTGCTATGCCCATAAGTACCAGGCATTTGATCAGTATCACATAGATCATTCTGAAGAAATAATTAAGTTTGTGCCTCTAATTCTGGAACAATGGCTTTGAGGAAAAATTTCAACCAGTAAATCTTTAGATGTTTCTAAGCTAAATAGAAGAATAATGATGGATACTAGGCGGAAAGTGAGCGATAATTTTTTTTTTGTAAATTTCTATTAATAATTGTCTTCTCAGTTGCATGCTTCTCGTAGGAAAACAGCTGTAGCTTGTCTTGATGCCAAACATCTCTTTTTGTTTGATAATCCTTGCTTCCACTCTGACACTGAAGAAGATCAAGAAGGAAATCTTTGGAAAAGGAAACCATCTTGGCGCTCTGAGGAATTGTCAAATTTTTACTCACAAGTTGATCAAATTACTCTTAACTTGATAAAAGGATCTAAAAATCATGGACATATTTCTAAAAATATTGTATCTCTTAGAAAAGACTCAAGTATTGCTTCACATACACTTGTGTGTCCTAGTAATCTTCCCACCAATTGTTACAACATTGATAATCTCAGCCTTTCTCAGTTTTTACTTATATGCCATAATCCTTCTTTTACAATCCCTTCTCTCTCCCATCTGCTTTAGTGTTTCACCTGTAAATTTTGTTTAAAATTTTCCTCCTGGTGAAGTTGTATTGAATAGCCATTTTGAATAGTAAAATTATTTTAGAATTTGAATACATTATTTTCTCCTTTTTATGCCATCTTGTCCAAATAGAACCACTTAAAAATTGTTTTCTTATTATCTTAACATACTCTCTGCTGAACATGCCTACTAGATATGTTGTTTGCACTTGCTCTGAGCTTGGTTGCAATAAAAAATCTTTCACCAATAGTGAGCGTGAGATAGTTTAGGGGCTTTCAATGTCTACAACTGAATATTACAAGCATCAAGATAAAATTCAGCTTTTTAGGAAACAAAGTCAATTGATCAACCAATCCACATCTCCTGAGCACCAACCTCTGGCCGAAAGTAGCTCTCACCAAGAATCTTCTTCTTCTTTTTTTCCTGTGGCAAGCTCTTCAAATGAAGTATTCTTACCCACTACTGAGGAGGTAAGCACCTAAAGTTTACTTAAATTTATAATTATTTTAATTTCTTGCTTTTTTTAACATATTTATCTCATCAGTTTGGCCAAAAACACTCATTAAGTCTTGATGCTGATGATGCTGAGTCAATCACCTCAATTGTCAAAAAATGGAAAAGTTTCAAAAATTCTTCTTCTTCCTTTTTAAATTTATTACAAATTGAAGCCTCCGCCTTTGCTCCTCCTGCTCTTGCACATCTATCACCATTGATTTTCTTTATACTTATTGATCTGGCACATGGCCTTCTGGCTCAAAACTTATCACATAGGCAAATTAAAATACGGATTCAAGCTGAATTTTTCAAGATCAATTTAATATCTAAAACTTATAAAGATGCCGAAAAACTTCTGCATGAGTCTAAACAGCTTCCTCATAGCATTTACACTGTTCTCAACTGACTCAACCTACATGTGCCGCTTACAACTATTCTATGTTTTCCAAATTTCTTTCATCAAACTTTTAAAACAGCTAACAAATACAACTTTGAACATGCCCATTGTAGTCAAATTTTGCTCAATGCCATATCTCGTAAAAAGAATGTTGTGTTGAAATGCAATCATCCATTGTTTCAGCAAAAAGATAATCCAGCATTGGATTTAGTTCCAGTCCAAACGTTTACAACTCAATCTCTTATATCTTGGCTAGCCGGCCTTCTTCTTCTTCCAGGGTTTGAGGACAATCTGGATTACTCATTAAGGAGGCCACATAATACACGAGGAAAAATGTGCAATGTTTGGGATAGTTCAGTCTGAAAGGAATTTAAAGATATAAAAGGAGATTATTTTACAAATAAAAGTGGTAATCTTGTTTTCAGCCTGTATATTGATTGGTTTAATCCTTTTGGGAATAAAATTGGTGGTCATAGTCAGGTGTCATTTGGATCTATTATTTTGATTTGTCTAAATCTTCCACCACATTTACGATATAAAAAGCAACACATTTTCTTGGCAGGAATCACACCTGGGCCACATGAACCTAGTTTGGACCAGTGTAATCATGTTATTTCACCTCTTTTAGAAGAACTTCAAAAGCTGTGGAAAGGATGCTTTTTTTAAAAGACATTTTGTTATCCTGAAGGAAGACCAATACATGCTGCAATATTTCCTTTAATTGGTGACCTACCAGCTATCCAGAAGCTCTCTGGTTTTTCAAGCTATAGCTCAAATAATCCATGCTCATTTTGCTTTATTTCTAAAGAAGATTTGAAATCTGGTAAACTTCCTGCTGAGTTCCTATCACGCACTGATTCCAACCACCGAACTCAAGCTATTAAATGGAAAAATGCTTCCAGTGCCCAAGCAAGAAGGAAGATCTTTGATAACAAAGGTGTTTGATATTTGTCTCTTCTTGAACTTCCATATTGGCAACCATTCTCTTTTGTTGGAATAGAACTTATGCACTGCTTACTTCTTGGTATTTACAAAGACTTCAGTAAAAATTACCTTCTTATTACAGCAGCTGGTGATTACATTCAAAAAGAAAAGAAAAAATCTTCAAAAAAAGGCTTTCAGGATGACCATTCATTCTCTTCAAAATCCAGTCACCATTCATTTTACAGCTCCTCCTCTAATCCATCTTTATTTAAGATATTAACAAAAAAATATTTCAAAACTACCATCATTCCCCTCAAATTCTACTTCTCATGATTCAATTAAAAGTAGAAAGACAAAAAGTACAGTTTTGTAGTGATACCGCCATTGAGAAAAAACCTCAAACAAAAACTATCTTATGATGAAATTGGTCAGGAGAAGGCACAAAATGCTCTAAAAATGGTTGGGCCATCAAGAAGTACTAATCCACAGGGTGTTGAAGCCAGCTCAGAGAAAGAAGAATCAAGCTCTGATGTAGATAGTTCAAGTAAGTTATACTGAATTACTTTTAATTAAACATTTTCCTAATAAATATTTTCTTTAGAGTCCACATTTCAGGAATTTTCTGCCCGTTTTAGACCTAAAATCAATTTGGGATCAGCTGCAGCACCAAATGATTTAACTTCTGATTTAAATCTAATGCCTAGCAAATTGATGATTGTTCAAAATTGTATTTGGCATACACTCATTCCCTCATGGTTAACCCGTGTTCCACACCATGTAGGGGAGACTGGAACAAATCTCAAGGCAGCTGAATGGCTTTTATTAAACAAAATTTATTATGTGGTTGCTTTGTTCCCAGTTTGGAATATAGAAAATTCTGAATCTCGAGAGAAGAAGTTGATAAAGTGTCTTTCCCTGTTGGTATCTATTATCAACCTTTTAACTACCCTTGGATTAAATGAAGAACAAATTGTATCTCTTCATGATCATCTAAAAGAGTATATGAAATGTCTTAAAGAATTTTGGCCACATATTGACATCAAGCCTAATGTTCACTTAGTCCAACATTTTCCTGAAGTTCTGCAACAATTTGGGCCAGCACCATCATCAGCAGCTTGGGCTCATGAGCGTATAAATGGAATGTTGGGATCTATCTCACAAAATAATAAAAAAAGTATGTGCTCCTATAATCTTTTTGTTCCTCATAATTATTTACTTTAATAGGGGGTGTCAGTTCTGGCAAATCCGCACTTAAATTAAGTGCGGATTTCAAACCAAATCAGCACTTACAAATCAGCACTTAAATTTTGCAAAAAAGTCACTTATTTCAAAAAAGGGTGTCAGTTATGACCTCAAATCAGCACTTTTTTCCCGTTTTTTTTCACAACCACATTTTGGCCACAAAACATCCCTTCCTTTCTTACCCCATCCCTGTCACATGTGACACACTGACCTTCCTCGCTACCTACCCATCAATCCTCGGCACACACCCCTTCCTAACATTTTCATCATTTTATTACAACATTTTGACCAGGCATGTTTACATTCTTTTTTACATATTTCTTCTACCTCTTAATCTTTTTTCTTGTTATGTGCCAGTTTCATAATGCCTCCCAGACATTCCAAATCTCAAAAGGTAACTCAAAAATCTGCTTCGTCACAAAAGTCTCCTCGTAAAGCAAGCCCTACACCTGAAAAATCAAAGGCAGGTTCAGGTCAGCTTAAAAAGGATGATTATCTCATCATAATCAACTTCCTTAAAATAAAATCAAATTTTGAAGCATGTTTTGGATGTGAAAAGTCCACTCGTATTGGACGTCCACCTTCTTCAAAGGTTAATGGCTACTTGTTGATGGCCAATGAAGTAAGGAAGAAAACAAGGGGGAGAATCGATATCAATCCTAAACAAATGAAGGAGAGATTTAAGAGTTACCATTCAAAATATAAAAAGACTCATCATGCTGTAAATGAAACTGGCTTTGGTATTGACAATGATGATTTGGAGATTGGAATTACTACTGTTTCCGAAAAGCTCAATGTCATGTGTCCTTTCTATGAGGAAATGGATAATCTTTTTGGCACCCGAGTTGATGTAAACCCTTGGTTTCTACACGATACTACTAAGCATATACCCTCTGGATCCAAACCTTCCTATAATCCTCCCAACACACCTTTACTTGAAGAAGATCAATCCCCTCCACCTTCTAACCATAGTTCAGCTGAAGATGATCCCAACTATCAAGCAGAACAATTATATCGCAGAAGATCTGAATCCTCAGAGGCCCAAAATTTAAATGTATGTTTACTTTTTGTTTTTTCTTCAATTCTTCTCTGAATTTCTCTTTCTTTCTAGTCTCCTCCTACTCAAACTCAATCTCCATTAAATAATCTCAATTCTGGAAATGTGAATACCTCTTTAGAAGCTGCTTTAGAAGAACTTCCTGAAGCCTCTTGTTCAAACTCCAAACTAAAGCGTCGAGCCTCAACTTCAATGAACTTGAACCATCTATTAAAACGTGGTAATACTTCAACAAGCTCATTTGGCTCCCTTGAGGATTATTTTGAAAAAAAAGATATAAGTAAGTTTTGTTTACTATATATCTTAATCATTAACTCATTTATTTATTTATTTCAATTTAATTTTCTCAGCGAAATCAACTATTGCAAATAATGCCCTTGACTTTGAGAAGATGAAGTTTGATCATATGCTAAGGAAAGATCAGCAAGCCTTAGATTTGGAAGAAAAAAAATTTGAGGTAGAGCAGATGGAAAGAGTAAATGACCGTCAATTTCAAAGAGAAATGGCTACTTGTGAATTGGAAAAACAAGAGAGTTTTAAAAAAAAAGATTTCATTATGGAATGTGTTAAAAATGGCCAATCTTATGAGGACATTAAAAAATTACTTGACCTTTTCAATTGATAAATTGTTTTTCTAGTTAATTTAATTTTGGTAATATTTTCTTATATGCTGACTTATAAAAGGAAAAGAATATAGTACGTTATTTTTGACAAAAATTTGAATGTATAATAAAAATTTTCTATCTTTACTTTCTAGTCAATAAGTTTGCTTATCTAAATTTTTCTAAGTCATCAATTTCACATGTCAGATTTAAAAAATTGGCAATGCCCTCCCCTGCATTTTATTGAAACAAGGGGTGGGTACCACCAAATTTTTCTAAGTCATCAATTTCACATGTCAGATTTAAAAAATTGGCAATACCCTCCCCTGCATTTTATTGAAACAAGGGGTGGGTACCACCAAATTTTTCTAAGTCATCAGTTTCACATGTCAGATTTAAAAAATTGGCAATACCCTCCCCTGCATTTTATTGAAACAAGGGGTGGGTACCACCAAATTTTTCTAAGTCATCAATTTCACATGTCAGATTTAAAAAATTGGCAATACCCTCCCCTGCATTTTATTGAAGTAAAGGGTGAAAGTCATCAAAATTTAATATAATTACATAAATTAATTAATATATAAATAAGATATGTCAAGTATACTACTTTTAAAGTAATGACAATTCCTTAAGCCAAAATGCAGATCAAGTCTAGAAACTAGGTTTGGGACTTTCCACAGGTATAGGCTAGAGGAACCCCATGAAACAAATTAATGTTATCATGATTACCATTTATAAAACACAAGGTCGTGGGCCCATTACTTTAATTTCATAAATTGAAATATCATATTTATTTATTAAAAATTTATGGAAGAATATTAAACATTTGGTGATTTTTTTGTATATATTACTTGATTGAGTTACTAAGAGGGGCAATAATGCTCTAACAACATGCTCGCTGCATTAGAACTCAATCATGTAATAATACAAAAAATTTTAAAGAATTTTCTTTGATGGAAAAACAATAATTTTACATACCTTTATTTACGCAATGATATAATTTTGAATCAATAAATATTATTAAATAGATATGAGTGAAACAGAACCTGAAGAAAAAAATCCAAGTCAATATCAGAACCACTCATACTACGTTTAACAATGTAAAATCAATTCATTCATTCACTAAAATTATTTGTAATATTTACGTACTTCATCATGCCATATATCAAAAAATATATTTGCCTGAATAACATGCTCAAACCTTTCAATAGTAGTTTGTTTTTATTCACCAAATATCTTCAAGCAATCCAGGTAGATATTTTCTGGATGGCTGGCGGAAAAAAGAAGATGGGGTGCTATAAAATTGCACTCAGCTTGCAATTTTGCAAGAAAAAATAGTAACTGAAGTTGCAAAGGCAAAAATTCCCCACAAGTATCTCCAAAAATCATACTTGTTTCATGAATGAGCTAGGATAGACATATTTATCACACAAAAAGGTACAAATTTAATGTTAAGCTGTGTGGAAGGTCAAATTCAAATTCTTGTAGACCACTTGCTGCTAATCGATACAATCCATGAACACATCTAGTCTTATATTTACTAGATTGAATGTCGAAAAATGTGATGGATATATATCACTTGCTTCCTAGCAATTAACTCACTCTTTGTTGGATGGAAACCAATCATCACATTATTATTTGCAGGGGGATACATCCTGCTATCAAATTCCTGCCAGCAATCTTGAATGATATTCTTGCTGGAAGGTTACAATGTTAATCAATTATTTTGACCACTTTCCAGCCATCGATTCAATATTTAGATGGCTGGCAAGCCAAAAATAGGTGCAAGTACCTGCCAGCCAGCAAATCGCTTGTAAGCTGACTGGCAGGTTGGGTGAATCAATGATTTGTTTAGCCCCTAATTTCATGCCAGCTAGAAACAAACCAATTCGGTTTCTGGCTGGCAGGGTAGCAGATTGAGTGGTTGGGGAAATGCATCAATTTCTACTTCCTTTCGGCAGGAAATATGATGCTTAGCTTGCTGGAAGGAATGAAGCAAATCTATGCTTTTGTGGAAACCTGAAAATGCCTGCCAGCCAGCTGAAAAGCATATCGCTTGCTAGCTGGCAAGTTGTGATTTCAATTGATCATATTTGATCAATTTTCTTGAGCAACTCGCTTGCTTCATGTCAGCAAGTTTAAAAAATATTGAGGGGAAGGAGATAAAAATTCATATTTGAGAAGATGATTTGCCTGCCAGCCAGCAGAAAATGATTAACTTGCTGGCTGGAAGGTTGATGTAGCATGCAGTGGTAATCAATTGATCGATTGATCAATCAATCGATTGATCAATTGATTGATTGATCGATCGACTTGACAGCTGCCTGTCAGCCATCCATACAGATTTTTTTTGGCTGTCAGGCAGCCGTCAAGTTGATCGATCGATCGACTTGAACGCTACATCACCCTACCAGCCAGCTGCGATGTGACTTTGTCGCTGGCTGGCAGGGATGTACAATTGATTTGCTGTCTACATGCCAGACAGCTAGGCAGCAACTTGCTGTCTGGCATACAGCAAGCGATTGATTTTTGGGGGTGATACTTGCCAGAAAAGGGTGGCAAGTGCCTTGCAAACTTGCACATGCCTGCCAGCCAGCTTAAAAGTAATTGGTATGCTGGCTGGCAGGGTCAGGATAAGAATTTTTTTAAGATGCCAGCCAGACAGCGATTAAAATGACAGCTGTCTGGCAGGCACTAAGTGAGACAGGAGTTAAACAAACTAAATATAAGAATAGAAACAAAATAAAAAACAAAAAGAGGCAGGAAATGAAAATGAAAGAGAAATACATGCCAAAAAATGAGAATGAGAGAGTGAAACGATATAAAGGAGGGGGGAATGAGGCAGCCAAAGGGGGGAAAAGGGGGATGTATCCATTCCAAGGAGAGGGTAAAGGTGGGAAAAAGACCAGGCCAAGGGGGTATAAAGAGAGAAAAGAGGGAGAGAAAGAGAGAGAAAAAAAAAGGTTAATTTTACCTATAAATTTAAAAACAACCACTTACAAAAAAAAAAAAAAAAAAAAAAAAAAAAAAAACCAAAAAACCAAAAAAAAAAAAAAAATTAGAAAAAAATTAAGTAAAAAGAATAAAATGACTTACCTGGAGAGATGAGTTGAGAAAAAAAGAAATATAAGTGAAATTGATTGAGTGATGTAGGAAGAGAGGAGAAAACGGATATGAGTGAAGAAAAAAAAGAGAGTGACTGAAAAAATATGCGTTTGCTGAAAATATGCGATTTCATGTTGAGTTGATGAAAGAAAACACAGAGAGAAAAAAAAATAAGACTTTAACAGCAAATTCAAAAACCAAAAAAATATGCAAAAAAATTTACCATTCTCAGTGAATAATACATGCAAATTGATAATTTGAAGAGAAAGAGAAAAAAATTAAAATTGCGTTGAAAAATGTTGGAGTGTTATTGGAAGGATTTTCGCCCTTATAATAGTTGATTGAGAAATAGAAGTGTTGGATATAGTCGGAGGTGAATCAACTTGTTCATCTTCATACAGCTCTAACCATTGATCTTTGAGGTCAGCAAGTAGGTTATGAAGTATAGTGCAACACAGAATCCAGTTGATCACCGCCTCCATTTCAGATTTATTTCTAAGAGGACTTCTTAATTCCCTTAAACTAGAAAAACGGCCTTTCAAGATTCCAATAGAATGTTCAATACGGACTCTTGACTTTGGCAAATGATTGTTGAATTTGGCATTTTGACTGTCTTCTGAAGCTGCTCCCCGAAAAGCAGGAAGTACATACTTTCCATTCACATAAGCAGAATCTGCAAGAAGATACTGATTTTCATCAAAGAATTTTTCAGGTTCATTTGAAATATGCATTCTTTGGAAGACGTAGGAGTCATGACATGAGCCAGGATAGCCAGTGAAGAATGATATAAATTTTTTGTTTACGTCACATATAAGCTGAACGTTAATTGAATATCTATAAAGAAGATATATTTGTTTTTGTTAGTTTCAAGGAGGATGAAAGGAGTTAAAAATAATCTACCTCTTTTTACGGTCAAAGTAATTGTTTCCACCTTGAGCAGGTTTCTGGCTCAAAGGAATAGTAGTACCATCAACAAAACCAATACATCCTGGAAAGCCCTCTGCTTGTATAACCTGAGATGATTCAAGTCGCTCTTCTTTTGTTGGCCAGGTGAGAAGTTGAGATTCCAAGGAGTTGATGGCAGTGATACATTGTTTGGTATAAGTGTTAACTGAACCATACCCTAAATCAAAGACATTTTCTAAACGTTTCAAAGCGGCTCCATTACCATTTGAACCCAAACGACATAGTGTGATGGCCAATTGAATTGAAGGATGTCGTTGTTCTTTTTGAGAATTATTGTGAAATATGGGATGATCCTGAATAAGCTCAAGCAATTTAAGGAAACATTCCTGAGAAGTCCTGAACAGCTGTCTAAAACTGGGTGTAGATAGGTTAAGAAGTGTTTGGATGGTGTACTTGGGGGTATGAAGTACTTGAGGCTTTCTGGGAAGAAGGTAACGTTTCCTGGCCATTTTTGATAAAACGACAAAATCTTCTTCTAGATCAGAATCGGAATCAGAGTCCAAGAGCAGTTCAAGCGCCATGAAATTCATTGCTTTATGTAATTTATCACTATTTGAAAGTGAGGAAGGCATGACTCTTATATGATATGATATGAAGATGTAAGTGATGTACGATGTTTTGAGTTATGAAGTTTTATGCTGTGGAGTGCTGCGTATGAATGGGATGATGCTGACAAATCAGTGAAATGGGACTTGATGGTGAAATCAGCACTTTTGGTTGAGAAAGTGCGGATTTGAGTGAAATAAGTGACTTATTTCATTTTGAAATCCACCAGTATTGGGGCTAGTGTGTTTTGGAAATCCGCACTTATTTAAGTGCGGATTTGTAAGTGCGTATTTGCCAGAACTGACACCCCCTAATATTTTTTATTTTAGATGAAATGGACAAAACATTTATGAAAATGTTTATCTTGACTGGGCAGCTTCAATCTCTTCTTGAGAGGAATGACAATTGATTTGAAAACAAAATGAAAGATGTTTTTGATATAGAAAAAAAAAAGACTTCAAAATCAACTGTTAAACTACTCCATGAAGAATATGTTTTATGGCTGGATTATTTAAACAAGATTTATGGTAAAAAGTGTTTTTCAAATATTTTTGAAAAAGATAAATTGACTGGTGCTTTTGAATTTCTTCCATCTAAAATTACTGATCTCCAATACTTTAACCTTGGTGGTAAATACTTCTCACTATACTCAAAACATCAAGGGAATGGGAATATTGAGATCAAATTATCAAAAGGCAACAAGGTTGGAGTGGTGTTAAGAATGTGGGAGTCAAAGAAGTTCCCAGATAAAATCTTTATTCTAGTTGGATTGTATGATGCTGTTGAAAAAAAAATAGAAAATCCTTTCTCCAAAGCAGGATTCAAAACATTTTGGTGCTACAATAGATGGTCTAAAAATGTTATTATTACTCATAAAGATATTATTGGACATTCTTCAAGAACTCTCAATCCTAGTGGCTTTGGTGGTGTTTTATCTGATACTGTCTGTATAATGTCATTAAGTAGTATAGCTGGCGCCTATTAATCACCATTGTAATATCCATTATGAATTCAATATATGCCTTTTAGACACCAAAGTATGATCTATTGCCTGTTGGAAATTATGCAAACAGCACTATATGAAGAATTCAAATTGGATCTAATGATTCAGCTATGAGCTATGTGTCATGATGAAAAATTGTCCCACCAAATTTCCAGCACAGGTTTGACTCAGGTTAGACCACAGGTACTAAACAACCACTTGACTGCAAGTCATCTAACTTTTGACCTGGTGCAAGATTTTTGGTCAATGGGCATATGTGCACATTCCAACTGAAAAAAGAACAAGAATGGAGCTCCAGGCTATGCGTTTCAGGGTTGTTGGTTTCATTGATGGCAGTAAAGGTTGGATTTTTTGGCATCCAGAGTCTAATTCTTTGGTTCAGTCTGAAATGACAAATCTCATCCCTGAAGAAGACAAAGACAATAACAAGACACTCACAGTCCCACATCCCGCCACTTCACAATCTAAAGGTGATCTAGCATTTATTCTGAATCAACTGGAATTTGGTGATATTACAGCAGAAGAAACTATTGCTAGCCAAGATGTTATGGTTGATTTCATTAACAATAATGCTTGTGAACTTTCTGACCGCCTACCTCGAACTTTCAAACAAGCAATGAAGTTCCCAGATGCACTTGAATGGAAGTCAGCTTGTCTTCAAGAATTAGACAACATGTCTAACATGAAGGTGTGGGATATTGTTCCTCTTCCTCCTGGAAAAACTGTCACAGGTGCTCAATGGGTTTTTGCTCTGAAAAGGGATGAATTTGGAAAAATCATCAAACACAAGGCGCGATATGTAGCTCAGGGTTTCAAAAAAATTGAAGGTATTGATTTTAATGACACCTTTGCTCCCACAGCCACTTTTGCATCTCTGCGCCTAATTCTCACTCTAGCTGCTACCTACAACTGGCCAATCAAAACTTTTGATGTCACTGAAGCCTATCCCCATAGTGATCTTGAGGAAGAATTTTATGTCAAGCAGCCTGAAGGTTTTGAATCCGATAATCCAACTCATGTCTGCAAACTTAGGAAAGCTCTATATGGTACTAAGCAAGTGGCCAGGTGTTGGTGGAAACATCTCAGCAAAATTCTGGAAAATTTAGGTTACAGATCAAGCAATCAGGATGCAAGTGTATATGTGCTGGCAAAAGAGGGTTCAAAGGGATTGTTGTGGATTCATGTAGATGATGGTGTGGTGGTAGGGAGTAGTGATGCGGTTTTGAAGGAGTTGGAAAAGGATATGGGGAGTAGTTTAAAGGTAAAATGGTCTGATGGTATCTCTTCTATTGTTGGTCTAGCAGTTTCAGGATGTCCCAAAGGATTTACTATTCACCAACCTGCTCTTGTCAACAAAATTCTAAATGAATACAATCCAACTGGTCTTACTTCTCACTCACCTTTGCCAATGGATCTTTCTTTGGTGTCATTGAAGGAAAAATCTCACCCTCCAATTGAACCTCTCAAATTTCTGTCTATTATTGGTTCTTTTTCATGTCTTGTAGCTGGATCAAGGCCTGATTTGGAGTATCCTGTCAACTTCCGGGCATGTTATTCATCAAGACCAGGTAAAGCTGAATGGGGTGCGCTTCATCATTTGCTGAGATATCTACAATTTACCAAAGACATGAAATTCCATCTCTTTCCTATGATAAATGACAATCCGTCAACAAATGTTTATTGCAATGCTACTTGGGATGGTGAATTTTCTAGGGCTACAGGTGATCATCTTCTTCAGCTCAACAATTGCCTTATTTTATGGCAATCAAAGCGTCAATCAAGAGTGGCTACAGCTTCACTTCACTCAGAGTTAATTGCTATGTCAAATGCAACTCGTCAAGCTCTATGGATGTGAAATCTTCTAAGTGATGTGGATCTGTGCCATGGTCCAACAACTCTTTATTGCGACAACAAAGGTGCAATTGTAGCAGCTACTGATAACCCCTCTGACAAACATTGTAGGCATGTTGACAGAGATTTCTATTTTGTGAATGAACAAGTTCATTGACATGAAATTGACATTAGGGGGTGTCAGTTCTGGCAAATCCGCACTTACAAATCCGCACTTAAATTTGACCAAATCCGCACTTAAATAAGTGCGGATTTCCAAAACACACTAGCCCCAATACTGGTGGATTTCAAAAGTGAAAAAAGTCACTTATTTCACTCAAATCCGCACTTTCTCAACCAAAAGTGCTGATTTCACCATCAAGTCCCATTTCACTGATTTGTCAGCATCATCCCATTCATACGCAGCACTCCACAGAATAACACTTCATAACTCAAAACATCGTACATCACTTACATCTTCATATCATATCATATAAGAGTCATGCCTTCCTCACTTTCAAATCGTGATAAATTACATAAAGCAATGACTTTCATGGCGCTTGAACTGCTCTTGGACTCTGATTCCGATTCTGATCTAGAAGAAGATTTTGTCGTTTTATCAAAAATGGCCAGGAAACGTTACCTTCTTCCCAGAAAGCCTCAAGTACTTCATACCCCCAAGTACACCATCCAAACACTTCTTAACCTATCTACACCCAGTTTTAGACAGCTGTTCAGGACTTCTCAGGAATGTTTCCTTAAATTGCTTGAGCTTATTCAGGATCATCCCATATTTCACAATAATTCTCAAAAAGAACAACGACATCCTTCAATTCAATTGGCCATCACACTATGTCGTTTGGGTTCAAATGGTAATGGAGCTGCTTTGAAACGTTTAGAAAATGTCTTTGATTTAGGGTATGGTTCAGTTAACACTTATACCAAACGATGTATCACTGCCATCAACTCCTTGGAATCTCAACTTCTCACCTGGCCAACAAAAGAAGAGCGACTTGAATCATCTCAGGTTATGCAAGCAGAGGGCTTTCCAGGATGTATTGGTTTTGTTGATGGTACTACTATTCCTTTGAGCCAGAAACCTGCTCAAGGTGGAAACAATTACTTTGACCGTAAAAAGAGGTAGATTATTTTTAACTCCTTTCATCCTCCTTGAAACTAACACAAACAAATATATCTTCTTTATAGATATTCAATTAACGTTCAGATTATATGTGATGTAAACAAAAAATTTATATCATTCTTCGCTGGCTATCCTGGCTCATGTCATGACTCCTACGTCTTCCAAAGAATGCATATTTCAAATGAACCTGAAAAATTCTTTGATGAAAATCAGTATCTTCTTGCAGATTCTGCTTATGTGAATGGAAAGTATGTACTTCCTGCTTTTCGGGGAGCAGCTTCAGAAGACAGTCAAAATGCCAAATTCAACAATCATTTGGCAAAGTCAAGAGTCCGTATTGAACATTCTATTGGAATCTTGAAAGGCCGTTTTTCTAGTTTAAGGGAATTAAGAAGTCCTCTTAGAAATAAATCTGAAATGGAGGCGGTGATCAACTGGATTCTGTGTTGCACTATACTTCATAACCTACTTGCTGACCTCAAAGATCAATGGTTAGAGCTGTATGAAGATGAACAAGTTGATTCACCTCCGACTATATCCAACACTTCTATTTCTCAATCAACTAGTATAAGGGCGAAAATCCTTCCAATAACACTCCAACATTTTTCAACGCAATTTTAATTTTTTTCTCTTTCTCTTCAAATTATCAATTTGCATGTATTATTCACTGAGAATGGTAAATTTTTTTGCATATTTTTTTGGTTTTTGAATTTGCTGTTAAAGTCTTATTTTTTTTTCTCTCTGTGTTTTCTTTCATCAACTCAACATGAAATCGCATATTTTCAGCAAACGCATATTTTTTCAGTCACTCAAAGGTTGGGAAAGAGTTGGAAGGGACGATTAAGGGTTCTGAGGCATTTTAAATGAAGAAAAGGGTCTGGGAGAGGTTGAGAGGGGTGAAATGGGGATCAAAAGAGGATGGCATACAATGGGGCTGGGAGGATAGCGAAAGGCATGGGGAGGGAAGACAAGCATGTGTTGATAGAATTGAAAGGGATGGAGATTGGTGCAAACAGAGTGTGAAAATAGGAGGATGAACTCTGTTCTTCGGGCGAAGAACAGAGTTAACTTCCATAAAATATTAGCTGAAACATAGTTTTCAATTCTGTAAAAACAGTTGTAAGTAATAGAAAAAGTCACTGATTTTTTTTATATGTAATCCTTGCTTTACGAGGAGACTTTTGTGATGAAGCAGATTTTTGAGTTACCTTTAAAAGAGGATGGCATACAATGGGGCTGGGAGGATAGCGAAAGGCATGGGGAGGGAAGACAAGCATGTGTTGATAGAATTGAAAGGGATGGAGATTGGTGCAAACAGAGTGTGAAAATAGGAGGATGAACTCTGTTCTTCGGGCAAAGAACAGAGTTAACTTCCATAAAATATTAGCTGAAACATAGTTTTCAATTCTGTAAAAACAGTTGTAAGTAATCGAAAAAGTCACTGATTTTTTTTATATGTAATCCTTGCTTTACGAGGAGACTTTTGTGACGAAGCAGATTTTTGAGTTACCTTTAAAAGAGGATGGCATACAATGGGGCTGGGAGGATAGCGAAAGGCATGGGGAGGGAAGACAATCATGTGTTGATAGAATTGAAAGGGATGGAGATTGGTGCAAACAGAGTGTGAAAATAGGAGGATGAACTCTGTTCTTCGGGCAAAGAACAGAGTTAACTTCCATAAAATATTAGCTGAAACATAGTTTTCAATTCTGTAAAAACAGTTGTAAGTAATAGAAAAAGTCACTGATTTTTTTTATATGTAATCCTTGCTTTACGAGGAGACTTTTGTGACGAAGCAGATTTTTGAGTTACCTTTAAAAGAGGATGGCATACAATGGGGCTGGGAGGATAGCGAAAGGCATGGGGAGGGAAGACAAGCATGTGTTGATAGAATTGAAAGGGATGGAGATTGGTGCAAACAGAATGTGAAAATAGGAGGATGAACTCTGTTCTTCGGGCGAAGAACAGAGTTCACTTCCATAAAATATTAGCTGAAACATAGTTTTCAATTCTGTAAAAACAGTTGTAAGTAATAGAAAAAGTCACTGATTATTTTTATATGTAATCCTTGCTTTACGAGGAGACTTTTGTGATGAAGCAGATTTTTGAGTTACCCTTTGAGATTTGGAATGTCTGGGAGGCATTATGAAACTGGCACATAACAAGAAAAAAGATTAAAAAGTAGAAGAAATAAGTAAAAAAGAATGTAAACATGCCTGGTCAAAATATTGAAAATGTTGGAAATTGGTGCAAACAGAATGTGAAAATAGGAGGATGAACTCTGTTCTTTGGGCGAAGAACAGAGTTCACTTCCATAAAATATTAGCTGAAACATAGTTTTCAATTCTGTAAAAACAGTTGTAAGTAATAGAAAAAGTCACTGATTTTTTTTTCTATGTAATCCTTGCTTTACAAGGAGACTTTTGTGACGAAGCAGATTTTTGAGTTACCTTTTGAGATTTGGAATGTCTGGGAGGCATTATGAAACTGGCACATAACAAGAAAAAAGATTAAAAAGTAGAAGAAATAAGTAAAAAAGAATGTAAACATGCCTGGTCAAAATATTGAAAATGTCAGGAAGGGGTGTGTGCCGAGGATTGATGGGTAGGTAGCAAGGAAGGTCAGTGTGTCACATGTGACAGGGATGGGTTAAGAAAGGAAGGGATGTTTTGTGGCCAAAATGTGGTTGTGAAAAAAAACGGGAAAAAAGTGCTGATTTGAGGTCATAACTGACACCCTTTTTTGAAATAAGTGACTTTTTTGCAAAATTTAAGTGCTGATTTGTAAGTGCTGATTTGGTTTGAAATCCGCACTTAATTTAAGTGCGGATTTGCCAGAACTGACACCCCCTATTAAGTGGGTATCATCTAAAGACCAGGTGGCAGATTTGTTGACAAAGAATTTGGGTCCAAATGTTTGGAGGGATAAGAGATATTTATTAGGGGTTTTCTAGTTTACATATTTTCTTTACTTTTTCTTATTGTTATTTTTTTTTCTCTACTTGTTTTTAGCTGGAGATGGTTATAGGGAAATCACTAAGAGGGGGGGTGTTACGTGTAGTATGATAGCTTAGTGATTATTAAGTACTTAAGGTGTATATAGTCTATGGTGCAGCGGACGCGTCTAACTCCGGTTCACTCCGGACGAAGCGCTGACACTGCTACCATACTTCGGACAACATTAGCTTTCCAGGGGCAATTACATCGAAAGACTTTTCTAGTATTAATTTGTGTTTTGTCAGTGATATAGGGTCTAGTATTTAGAGATTTTCCATAATGTGCACAAAAAATGCACACTTGTTTTACCTCCCCAAAACAATCTTTGTTGGGGCGAGTGAGCACAAGGCTTGCACCTTGCTTTGCAGCAAAAGCTTTTGCAGCCTGCTCAGCTTTTTGTAAAGTGGTGTAAAATTCAACTTTAGGTATATTTGATAACATTGTAAAACACAAATCCAGAAATGAAGTCAGCAGAATTTAGGATATGGCCAAGGGGTGCACTTTCTACAATCAAAAGGAAAAATGAGAAACTCGCAAAGTGGTATAGTTGCAAGGCAAGGGGTGTACTTGTTAAAATATAAAGTAGTTTTATTTCGTGACTCAATCTTCTGCGGGGAAAACTCAAGGCAATAGTTCAATAGGTTACTGAGTGACTCAATTGTTTGTATTATGCTTTTTTTTCGTGGGAAAATCAAGAAGTTGTAGTCAATTGGATGTCCAAATTGGGAATGAGGAGTGTAGTTGGCAACATTGAGGGGTCTCTACCCGGCTCGCCTAAAATAGTTGCAACTCCTCAATCCTTAATATGAAAAGCTGTTCAAGTCCAAGAAATATAGAAATAATTGGGAGGAATATTTTAAAATATGCCCAGGTTACAGAAGTAGGCAAAAACCAGCATCAGCTTTGACATGCATTAAAGTTGTGTTTTAAAGATGGGGTAATCTCTCAGCTTTCCTCATGAATGATCTTGTGCTCTGGTAAGAGAGTATAATCTTGAACCAATGAGAGTAATCTAGGTTTTTTTTCTTGGTTGTCACCACTACTAATCTCTTATCCATCGTTCCTACTATCTGCCCTGAATTGATGAATGAATCAAGCTGACTCCTAAACAGTTTATCAAAATTAATCTCCGGTTGGGAAATATTAGTACATAATTTTTTTTTTAGAAGTTCTTTTGATTTTCTTTGAATGACATCCTGATATAATATCATTACTACTGCCTTCATAAACGTATCTGTTGGACCAATTGTTGGAAGCCTTGTGAATAAATAGTACAAAAAAATTATTCGGTGCTGGTCATTACCTTCTGAGAGAAATTTCGGCAGATCTTGGATTCCTAGCTTGATTTGATTTTTTAGAGTTACTAAGTGGGACAGGTCTTTTTCCTGAGTCTTTTTTAGCCATTCACGTATCATAAGAACCAGTTCTTCATACAAATCCAATTTTCTCTGGGAATTAGCCCCCTCTTCATCCAATATTTTGAGAAAATATTTTACATATCTAAAGCAACGGAGAGCAACCGAAACATGTAGACCTTCCTCAATAAATCTCAGTGTTTCCATATGAATCCTCAGATGAAATATTCTCTCAGCTTCGCTTAAAATTTTAGAGGGTTGAAGAACATCCAGTTCAAACGCCATTCTCTGGATGTGATGAGCAATCAACACCTGGGCAACGTTGAATTTTTCAAAAAAATCTGGGGCAGCTGGAAAAGACTTGGATTTATAATACTTGTCTAGGTTATTAACATATGTATAGTAAAGCTCTATGGGCGCTCTTGGCCGAGCAGTCTGCTTTGATATTGTTTCTGTTGAAAGTAGATATTCGGACAAGTGATAAAGGATCATCATGTTTTCCTGAAGGTGCTTTACAAAAGGTATGTTTGAAAATATTATTTTTGACTTATCCCACACTGGAGATGGGTTTTTTAATATCATTAGAGCCTTCTGTTTTTGATTCATCTCTTTGAAGTTCAGATATGATCGTATCCTACCTGATATATGCCAAGTATGGATTTCCTCATTTTCATTTTCTTTCGGCGTACTTCTGCTGGTGTTTTCATTCAAACGATTTTTTTTACTGCTTGTGCTAAAAGACTGACTACTTTTACGTTTAGTAACAATATTTTGCTTATCTTCTAACTCAACATTCTCCGGAATATGATTCTCATTTGAATCAGGATATGGTAGAGCATTATTTTCTATAGAAGACACTGCATTCAAACTGCATTGTTGAAAATGATCGACATCGTTATTATCGTATTGATGATAATCGGAACTCGTCACATCTGGAAATACTTGCATTGGATCGACTAAATAGTTTTGTGCCTCTTGCCAAACTTCGTGTTGCTACATAATTTCGTTAGCGAAATTCTTTTTTTTTATTAAAAAGGAAAATGACAAACAATTGGAATAGAGGATTCGTTACTCCTCTGTGAGAAGTTTGTTTGCGAACTTGGTTGAAAGATTTTAATATGTGAAATTGGTGAATCTGATAATCCTGTCTGGCCTCCATGCATTTCGTTAAAATAAGAGATGTCGCGGTTCTGGAGAGAGATAATTTAATCGAAAAAGGTAGTCAAGAGTTTTTCTTTTCAACAGAGATTTATAGGATACTAACGATAGTGCTCGCTGAAGCCCCATTGGTGAATGGGCAGGTTGATTCTGCACTAGAACACACATCGACATTTTGGCTATTCATTGGACCCATTCTCTCAAAGTCAAAAAAGCTATTTAATATGTGGTCCAAATCATCTTCCTGAGGAGGTGAATAGAATTGATGATAAATTTCCGCATCAATGTGAAATATCTCGTTTTCTCTTATGGGGGATCCAATGCTTGAAGATTTTTGAAAGATTTGCGCAAATAAATATCCGATGTGAAAGCGCATTTCTAAATAAGTTGAAAAAATTGAAATTAAGATATGCTAGATGTAAGGTTTTTAGATTTAAAATTATAATAATGGTGATAAAGTGGGGAGAATGGTTCAATGTAGAAAAATGATGATGTTAATGTGATGATGATGGAAAAAGAAAATAAACAAATATGTAATAAGTAGGGGACAATGACCCAAGTTGGGGATGGTAATGCCGGGCTCACGGCCTGCCTAGATGACGATGTGGGGATAGCGGCCCGTCGTGATGATGATGGCGATGCGTAGACAAAAGGTTTGACTCAATGGTGAACTAAGATTTATTGATTATCGATAATTATCTCGCCCAGGACAAAAAAAAGTGACACTCTTGGAACAAGTTCCCATGTCTCAATTTTGATGCAGACATATACTCAGTTAGTGGGACTTGTTTAAAAACATATCCTGACATCCTGGACATGTCTGTAATTGAATTGTTAGGTCTCGACTTGTTAAGTCACTAGGACTATGTACTTCGTTATGTGTGCAAATGTATATAGACTGTAGTCGTGGCGTCTCCTATTCTCCGGTTCTTTCCGGAGTTCTATAGGCTGACACTGTGCTACAGGTTATGGGCTGTACTCGCGGGCACTGAAACGTTAGCCAACCAGCAACTCCACTAGCGTTAGCGACACTAGGAGCGCTAGTAACCGAAAAAACCCCCAGTGCATGTCTGAAAAAGACTTACCATCATCTTCCCGCGCTGGTAAAAGAATTACCCGATCCATCTCCAACTGAGAGCTAAGGAGCATCAGTATCAAACCTCCCCATCAACGCACCTCAAAACACGACTCTTCCCCTACCCCTGCCCCTACCCTCACCCCTATTCCCGGCACCCCAGTCGCTTCCTCCTCAAACCTCGCTAAACGAAAGACAAATAGCGAGGCCTCTCCCTCCCCTACCACTACCCCCTCCTCCCTTACCCCTACCCTCTTAAGACCTATAGCAAATAACACTACCCCTGTGCCTACCCCAATCGACGATCTTACTCGCGCAATTGTGGATCTTTCGCTAAGCTCAAATACAATGGCACAAACCCAACCTTTTAATCGTTCTACTTCTCCTTTCCGAAGGAGTGTGCCACCTCACCTTCCACAAACTACACAACAGATTAGCATGACTGAGAGACAAAGAACTTTAAGGAATGTTATAGAATTTACTAAATCCATCCCAACTCTTGACATCTCTGGAGGCAATTTCTCTGAATGGCACAGTAATGTCTTGGCTTTAATCAAGGACTTTTAGGCACAAGGGCATATGCATTGAATGATGGCACTGGCCCTGATGATTATGAAGACAGAGTGACACACCTAATCCTTTTACACTCAATTTCCCCTAACTTGCGCCATGAGATATCTACAGACTGGAGAGCACACCCAACCTATCTTCATATCATCAACAAACTTTCTAGATCTAACCATACTTCCAAAATGACAGCCATTTGTAATTTCATCAATCTAAAGCAAACACAGTTCACATCCCACAGTGAGTATCTAGAGGCATTCAACAAATATTTTGAAGCAATTGAACACCAAGGAATCACTTTTGACCATAAAATATTCAAAGCGCTAATGTCTCACGCCTTATTACCTTCGTCTCTTAAAGATCTATATGTTGATCTCTGTGTTGCTCTAGAAAATCGTGCTGACTCAAATGCGATCACCTTTGAGGATTTCTGCCAACTCATGCCAACTTTGACTCAAAACAGGGTGGATAGAGAATCATTCTCAACAACTCCAGCGGCTTCTTTGTCATCTGAACCCATTTTTAGTGTAGCAGCTCATCCCCAACGCCAAACTGACTCCTACAGACCCCCAGGTGCTCAAAGACAATGCCACGAATGCAAATCAACAGCTCATTTCTCTACCCACTGTCCCTACAACCTTAACTCATCCACATTTTCCGCAAGACTCTACCTCATGAGAGAACGTGCTACAACACTCACATCTGATCCAAAGGCAAAAAGCAAACCAATTTACATCCCTTATAAGAGACCACAACGCAGGCAAATTAGAGCGCGAGATGTACAAATTGAAGCGGATGAAGTCACAATTTTTGAAGAAAATGTGGAAGCTCTATATGAACAGTTGGAACAAATTGATCTAAACAGTGCAGAATGGTCACTTGATGCGCTAACTGGGAATGTGGCAATATTGGACTCTGGTGCCACACATCATATCACTGGCAATGTGAGCCTTCTCAGCAATTTCAGACCTCTTAAAAATCAAATCCCTATCAAAGTAGCAACTAACTGTCCTTCCTCATTCATCACTGGCATAGGGGACCTAAAAATAAAAGGAGATGGGAAAGTTGTTACTATTACCAATGTTTTTTACTGTCCAGAAGTTAGAACTACTCTTATTTCTCTCTTTGATTTAGTGGACAATGGTTTTTGTTTTGATTTATGCTCTGAAGACAAGAATTTAGGGATTTATTTTAAAGATAAACTGATTATGACAGGGCGGTTGGAAAGTACTAGGAGAAGATGGATTTTAGATGTAATTAGGTCTAGTGACCGCAATCAAAATGTTTCCTCTTATCATTTACCATTGCATCCTTCCCTCCTGCGTACTGTTAAAAAGAATGAAACCATCAATCGACCCCCTGCTGCAAAAGGTTCCCTCATGGACTGGCATAGAAGGCTTGGCCATACCAGTGAAAACACAATTCGCACTATCATCAGAACTGGAATTGGTGCGGGCTTGCCCCTCTCTATGCCACCAGGTAAGATTGACTGTGAAGATTGCTTGATAGCCAAAAGTACAAGAAAGCCATCAGCAACACGGGAATCAAGACCTGAATCAATGATGAGCCTTATTGTTGGAGACCTGGTTGGCCCTATGGACCCCACTTTTAATGGAGCAAGATGGGCAGCAATATTTAGAGAAAGTTCAACTTCCTATGGTGAGGTATTTTTGCTCAACTCCAAATCTGAGGCCACAACTGCTTTTGTTACCTTTTATAAAAAGCTAGAAAATGTTACTGGTAAGAAATTACAAGCATTAAGAACTGATGAGGGGGAAATGCACAGTAAACAGATGGCTCAGATCCTGGCTGACATTAGAGCTACTCACGAGATCACCTGTCCTCACCACCATGAACAAAATGGATCAGCTGAACGTTTCAACAGAACTGTCGGTGAAATTTCCAGGACAATCTTACTAGCAAGTGAACTACCTGAATGTTTCTGGGGCCTTGCTTACAAATGGGCAGCTCATGTTCACAACCGGATCCCAAATGTCAAGACTGGTGATAAAACTCCTCTGAAGATCATGTAAAATTGTGACCCAACTTACTCAAACCTCAGAATATTTGGTGAAACAGCTTTTGTCCACATCCATAAAGAAACTAGACATAAACTGGACCAATGAGCTTTGATTTGTAAGTGTATAGGTTATTCTCTGAATAATGCAGGTTGGATTTTCTGGCACCCAGACTCGAACTCCTTCTTTGAATCTGCTATGGCTGTTTTCCCTGGCGACCAACTTCCTGCTCACAAAGCTGCCTATCAACCACCACCATCCAAAGGATCTCTTGCTCATATACTCAATAATATGAAACTAGGCAATTTCAAGGATGAGGAAACTCTTATCTCTCAGGAAAAATCTGTACATGATACTGTTAAAAAAGGTTTGTCCCAATCATCCATTATTCCCAGAACACATTTGCAAGCTATGATCTCACCTGAAAGTCGCAAGTGGGACCAAGCTTGCAAAAGGGAACTACTAAACATGAAAGACATGGATGTATGGTATGAGGAAAAGCTCCCCCCTGGCACCAAGCTCACCAATGCAAAATGGGTCTTTACAATCAAAAATCCCTCTTCCAAAACTCCGATCTACAAGGCACGATATGTAGCTAAAGGTTTTCTACAACACTATGGTATTGATTTTACTGACACCTTTGCCCCAACTGCTACTTGCGCTTCACAACGCATTCTCCTCACTTTAGCAGCTTATCACAAATGGCCTGTCAAATCATTTGATTTCACTGCTGCTTACCTTCACAGTCCAATTGATGAGGCAATTTGGGTGCAACCTCCTGAAGGTTATCAGCTACGTGACGGTGGCAATGCCTTACAATTAAAGAAAGCCCTCAATGGTACCAAGAGAGCAGCAAGATGCTGGTGGCTCCATATAGCCAGCAAATTGGACACCCTGGGGTATAAGACAAGTCAGTACAATAAAAGTTTTTATTTTCTTAGGAAGAAGGATTGTTTGGGTGTGATATGGATACATGTTAATGATGGTATAGTTACTGGTAGTAGTGAGGGGGTGTTGAAGTGTGTGGAAGATGGTTTGGATGGTAGTTTGAAGGTAAAATGGAATGATAATATTGATGGTATAGTAGGTGTTTCTATCAAAGAAGTTCCAGAAGGTTTTGATATACACAATTTTCAGCTCATTGACAAGATCATACAAACTCATAACCCATCTGGCTTGACCACAAGATAACCCTTACCAAACAACTTGGAAATCACCATGGCAAAAGATGAAGAGGTAGCTATAGAGACAACTAAATATCTTTCCATTTTAGGTGCTCTCAGTTATGTGGCAGTTAAAACTAGACCAGATCTGTCATTCCCAGTCAATTTTTTGGCACGCTTCTCCTCCAAACCTAATGCCACCCACTGGATTGCTCTCAATCACCTCCTTAGATATGTTCAACACACTGCTACCCTTTCTCTTCACATCCACCCTGACCGTAACTCACCACTTGAGCTTCTATCTTTTTCTGATTCCACTTGGAATATCAAAGAATTCTCAAGAGCTCAAAGTGGACACCTGCTACTCCTTAGCTCTTGCCCAATTGTTTGGACATCAAGGCGCCAGTTGACAGTAAGTGACTCATTATTCACAGCTGAATATGTGGCACTTGGTGGTGGTATGAAAGACACAATTTGGATCTCAAACTTGCTCAAAGATATCTTCCCTGATATTCCCCCTATCAAGATCTTCTGCGAAAACAAAGGAGCAATTTCCAATGCAAAAGATAACCCTGGCAACAAGCGGACACGGCATGTGGATAGGTTTTTCTATATTGTTAATGAACAACTCTTTCTAAAGAAAGCAACATTGAAATGGGTTCCTACTGCTCAAATGCGGGCTGATATACTCACAAAATCACTGGGCCCATCTCTGACAATGCTTAGAAGGAAAGATGTATGTGTGTGGTGATGTGGTTACATTTGTTTTCTTTTCCTTTTCTCTTATTTTTCTCATTTCATTTTATTTCTTTTTCATTGTGGAGTTGGTTATGTTTGCATGGGGGGGATATCAATAATATTTTTCATAACTAAGTGGGGGGGATGTGAAGTAACTAGGACTATGTACGTAGTTATGTGTGCAAATGTATATAGACTGTAGTCGCGGCGTCTCCTATTCTCCGGTTCTTTCCCGACTTCTATAGGCTGACAACGTGCTACAGGAAAAGTAATGATTATTGGGTTCTTTCTGGAGTTCTATAGGCTGACACCGTGCTACACGACTACTCCTCAGCCTAATATATACAGTCAGAGACACAGCAACAGTAATAAATAATTCCTTTTAATTAAATTCAACTACTAAGTCATACCGCTGCGACAATAGGCTATAGGCTCTTGCGCCTAAAATAAAAAAAAATAATAATAAATTCCTTCTAAAAGAATTTTATCTATATCAATTGACTTAAAAAGGAGGTCTTGTCAACCATTGTCTTATTTTGCTTTATTTTTTTTTACTTTTTATCAATCAACTTAAAAAGGGGGTCTTGTCAACCATTGTCTTATTTTGTTTTATTTTTTTTCCTTTTTTCCTTTGTTTTCTCCTTTCCTTCTTTTTTCTTTTTTTTCTTTTTTTTTCAAACTTCTCTCTGCTCTACTTCTATTATCCATGTTTCTTTTATCCTCTCAAATATTCTACATCTTAATCTAAATTCAATAATAATAATAATAATAATAAATAAAGCAATTAGGTTGTTGCTCTAGCCAAGCATCAAAGTGTAGTAGTGGCCCTACTACTCTGAAAGCAAAAATAATAGAATCAATTTCACCAATTTTTTCTCTCTCATTCTCCTTTTTTTTTCTCTTCTTCCTCACTTTTTTTTTCTCCTTCCTTTTTTTTCTCTATTTCTTTTCTCCTTTTTTTTATCTTTTACTCCTCTAATATGCCATCCAATCAACAACTGACTCCTCAAGACTATGCATCTTTCCAGACAATACCTTCCCTGCCAAAACAACAACATGCACCTGCTGAAAGTACTCCTCATGAGCAGGATCTCCCAATGAAAGACAAAGATGCTACTTCCAACATGGAGGATGCACCAAATCCAAGGGTCCTCCTGAGAAAACAAGAAGACTTGTATATTCATGACAGCATTGTCAAGGCAAGAATGTTTCTCAAAGATTGGTGACACACACTTTGAGATGATGAATCAAACTATCACAAATGGTCCAGGGAAATCAGAGGCATCATTTCTGATTTCACTAGGGAAAGCAATTTCCTTGAACATAAAGGAGCCTCCAAAGCGTCCATCAAAGAGTGAATTGGTTGTGCTATTCTAATCAACTCAGTTGGCCCTGAAATGAAATAACAAATCATTGATGTTGCACTGAGCACAACTGCCTTCCACCACATCAAAAGTGTTTTCAACACAGTTTCACATGAAGCTCAACTAAACACAATTGAGAAACTGATCTACCTTCACTCCAAATATTGTGATAATCCTATCGAACTTATAAATTAATTTCAAGATGCATGTGGCTTTCTGTGGGCTCAAGGCCTCACTGAAAAGGACATACTAAGATGTCTTTTTTAACAAATAATCCAAGATGACCCTCAATTTAGCTCAGAAGTACTAAAAGAAACAGAACATTTATGCAAATTAGATAAAGCTATCACTGTTGCGATTCTCAATAAGATTTTCTGCACAAAATGGGAAAGAATGAAACATAATGATAATTTGATCAAAACTGCTCCTACTTTATCAGCTAATGACTCTTCAATACCTGACTCCAACATACTGACAGATTCTCACTCACTTCCAACAAACTTTACTGCTTCTAAATCTACAACTGACTCTGTAAATATCTGTGAATCTTACGCTGCTACACAAAGATCCCCTGATAACTGCTACATATGTAATTTGCCCAACCATCTACAAGCTCACTGTCCAAGAAGAATGTTCAATCAAAGACACAACTCCAATCCATTCATCCCAAACATACAAAAGGGTCACAACACTCACTATCCCATGGTTGTTTCACCCTCTATAATCCAACCAACCATTGTACCCAACAACAACATCAACAACATACCCCCATAAACAATACAAAAATAAAATCAAAAACCATTACAACATAAAATGGATTCCTATTGACCCATCTACCCACAGAGACAATATAACAGACAAAATAATTCACAAAAACCACACGCTGTGGTCTTCCAACATTGGCAGGGGCCTTTGTTGTGTGATTTGGCGCTGTTTGTGCATGTCTTAATTGACATCTGTTAAGGAATTGGGTATTTTTCTGATTTTATTCCGTGGATATTGGGTCTGCGGGTATGTGGGTACTATCATTGGATAGCCCTGGTTTTTCTCTATATTTTATGTCTTGGGGACATTTTTCATATTCTGAGTTTTAAGGGGTCAATTCCTCATTTTTCATTTATAAAATATTGCTGTTTAATTTTGTTTTTCGTGTTTTATGGGCTAACCTTAAGTCTTAGGGTTAAGTGCTTAGTACCATTTGATAGAGCTAATTTTTCTCTATATTTCATGTCTCAATGTTGTTATAGTGAAATTCCGTGTTTTAAAGGTTTTAGTAGTTGTAGCTAATTTTTCTAAGTAGATTAGTGGTTTTTATTGGTTTTCTGGCTTCAGGCGGCATCTCCGACGTCGGGCAGCCCGCCCGCCTCTGTTTTAGGAGGTTGGGGAGCGCTCCAGGAGGGTTTTTTTATGCAATTTGGCAGGTACAGGCGCCAAATTGGTGGGTGCGCATGGGCTCTTAGATAGTGGTCTGTGTGTACGTAGTGAATAAGACAGTTTGGGGCAACCTTAATCATAATACAACCATCCGGAGGTGATCTCATTGTTCCTCACTCAGTTTTCACTGTTTTCTGGCCACAATTGGTGTGTTTGTTGCAAGTGAGTTCTTCATTTAACTTAACTTTAGCAACTGTTTTCTCTGTTATAGTCTTGCAAGCTATAGCAAGTATTATTGCTGTCTCTGGTGTGGATTTGCAGCCTACATCAAGTATCTTTGCTGTCTCTGGTGTGTACTTTGTTCTACATTTCAGTTCTTTGGTCTGGTAGTCTATCTGGTGACTACTTTCTTGGCTCATCAAGCAGTCAAGTGTGTTTAAAAGGGGTCTTTAGCAAAACAGGAACCAACTTACTTTAGCAAGTAAATCTCACTCTATTTTTCTAAAGGGACATGGGATTTTCTCTCTGGTTTTTCTCCAACTCCCTTGGTCAAGGCCTATAGCTAGTACTATAGGATTGTCTACAACGCTAAGTCAATTTCCACAAAAATTGTCAAACTAAGTGATTATGTCACTGGACGACCTAGGCACAAGGTCAAGGGTGTTCCTGAAAGTGAGATTAAGGGAGGAGTTTAGAAACTTCTTCAAAGCACAGAGGAAATGTTTGAGGAAGTGATTCAAAGATGACTCGAAGGAAGAGCTACTGCTTCAAGATAAGTTTGATAAGAATCTTAATATAATTTAAAGTAATACTAATATTCTTAGAATCTCACAAAGGGTTGTAGACTCAATAATCAAAGATTTAAATTTAGAAATGATTATTGAGAAAAGAAGGAAATATATACTAATAATGATTTAACTTGCAGATTTACCACTATTGACTATAAATACGTTTTATAATTTAAATTTAAAGAAACATCAAACCAAAATCCAACCCCTTTTATATCTATTACTCCTCCTCACATAGACCTCATACCCAATTATCATTCCACACACCACAGATCACCAAAATTACACCCGTTACACCTGGACCGTCCTCACTAACATCAGTTAACCCCTTAATCCTCCACTAACCATTCCGTCCATGCTCACTACCCCTTTTTAATAACCCACAGATATTTAATCAAGCTTTTAGCGGAATATTGCATTGACTATTGCGCTGGGTTTTGCTTATCAAAAAAAAGCCTAAACACACTTTTGAGAATTGACTAATTTAGATTTAGAGTTTAGATTAGCGCAGTCAAATAGTGAGTACACAAGGGGAAGTGGCCGTTGCTAGGTAGAATCGCTTTCTGCCCTTTGAGTATGGATTTAGACCTCTGTTTTATTGATTTGATGAGCTGGTTTTGCCTTGAGTGTCACGTGGCGCGTGACAGATGCCAAGGTATAAAACAGGAGCTGTAAGTATAGTCTAGTATAAAAGTATGATATAATAGTGTTTATTTATGGTCCTACTACTTATTGATAAATGATTTAGTGATTAAACCTCAGGGGAAGACTAATAAAATAGTTATACTCAAATAAAACTCACAATACTTGGATTTAAATGAGTGCTAGTGGTGGAAAATAGATGTATAAAATATAGTTATAGCTTATATAAAGATAATATCAATTTATAATGGCTTTATAATTTATTTCTAAATGTTAATAATTGTATAGTAGTGTTTGTTGGAGTTGTAGTAATTTAATGATGATAAATAACCATCAAAATCCCTTCTTACTTATACCCAAATCCACTGGAGTGCACAGACCTTCAATCCAGATGATGTCACTGCTATCCCCGGCAATTACAGCACTGTGAGGGCCCATCACCTCCCCATGGAGTCCACTTCAAGCAGTTTCAACACCCAGACCTCCAGTAAGGACCCTCCATCACTATTAATAATAACACAGATCCATACCATAAATAGAAAATCCAGATAAAAGCGGATACCATAAAGAAACAGGTAAAATAAACAATCAAAAAGAGATTTAATGAAACCAAAAGATAATAAAGGAAACAAATAAAATTTCCAAGCCCCCAATAACATCCCCAAGCATCCAAATTAACCCAGAAATGACCTTCCAACCCATAAATCCGTGAATAACCATACAAGGAAGTAATTTTAGTTGTCCAAACTGGGTGTATGCGCCTGATATAGATGTCTATGATTCTATAGGCGTTGTGAGTCCACTGATTTTGTCCATATGACCTAAAATAAGCAGAAAAACAAAGGTTATAGGCTATTAAGGGGCTAAACCCACTTATATACCTAAATATACATAATATACTGCATATTTCACTGAATATGAGATTTATGTATACATATAAGCTTATGTATGTCAATAATTACTTCATATCACTTAAGATAAGTATATTATGACTCCATTAACACCTTAATAAGTATTATTAGGCCATGGATAAGCTATTTAAACTACTATAAGTTATATAATAGAATAATAATTATATATATATATAATAAAATTATATATATTATTATTTTAACCTTATTTTTAAGATATAAGCTTAATTTACTTAAGGTTATCTTATTTTAAGCATAAGAAATACTCAGTCCTAAGGATATTTAGGCTGACACTCCCTCACCCCAAAAAAAAACAATAAAAAAATGTTAAGACATTTTAATTAAAACTAAGGAGTGAAATAAAAAATAAAAAATAAAAAATAATTTTTATAATACATATACTGAATAAACAGTATTATTTAGATTTAAATTTTTTCAAAAGATTTTTAAGATAAGAGATTTCATTTTCTGGAATCCACTGGTCATATTCACTTGATTTATTTTTAAATCTTAATAGATACTCAACTCCCTTTTCTTTTGTAAGGTGTCTCTTTTTAAGTATCTTTTCAATTTCTACCTTTTCAACTATTTCTTCAGGTTGCTGTTTATGCCTTCCTGATCTTCTTGGAAATAGAGCAGTATCATTAGAATGGTATGGTTTTATAAGAGAAATAGGAAATACTGGATGTTTTCTATCATATGGTGCATATAGAATAACCTCAACAGCATTATTACCAACCATCTTTTTAACTACAAATAGTCCAATGAACGGATCCTTCAATTTAACATTACCATTTAAATTGAAATGTAGTGTTGAAATAAGGACTTCATCACCCTCTTTGAACATTTGCTCTTTATGGGCTTTATCCCATCTTTTCTTTTCATACTCAAACGCCTTATTTATACATTCTTGAGCATGTTTTCTGCATAATTCCTGCATCTGTAGAAAAGATTTAGTACCTGGATGTTTATTTAATCTAGGTAACTTATTAAGAGTTTTAGCAGGGGTATTAGGTACATAACCCAACCATAACTCAAATGGCTTCTTGCCAGTGACAAAATGTACTGCACTATTGTATGCAAATTCTAAACCTGGGATAAGGGTTACCCAATCATGCATGAATTTGTCATTGTCTTTAAAATTAAGACCAAAAGCACAGTATCTTCTTATCATATCTTCTAAGGTTTGTATCATTCTTTCTGCTAGCCCATCAGTTTGTGGATGGTGTGCTGTAGAAAGTTTTAATTGACACCCTGAAACATCCATAAGTGATGTCCAGAACTCAGAAGTAAATTTAGGATCTCTGTCAGAAACTATTGCTTTGGGGGAACCTACTATATTTAACATTTGTGTCCACCATAAAAAAGCTAAGTCCTTTTCAGAAACCTCTTTGTGGGTAGGAATAAATTTACACATCTTTGTAAATCTATCTACAATTACCCAGCAGGAGTTATAACTCTTATGCCCTGCTATTGGCAAACCTGTTACAAAGTCCATGTTAATGATTTCCCATGGAGCTTTTGTTTGCTCAATTTGTTGTAATAAACCAGCTCTTTTGCCTGTTAATCTTTTAGATTTTTGACAAAAATCACATGTTTCAACATATTTCTGAACATCCTCAGACATGTTAATCCACCAAGCTGTGTTTTTTACTCTGGTTAATGTTTTATGGTAATCAAAATGACCTGCTAATATATCATAATGACATATACTTAACATTAACTCCTTCATTGAAGGGGGAATTACAATTACATCACTTAATTTTTTCCTGTAATATATAAAACCATCCTCAATGGAAAATTTTCCTTTTTCTAATGCCTCTTTATACTTATTTGGTAATGTTTTTATTAAAACATTCATTGAAGCATTAGATGGATCATTTAATATTGTAGTGAGTTTACTCAAGTCAGGATCTGAATTATAATTATCAAGAATTGATTGCATAAATTCATCCTCAAGATCTACAATATAAATGCCATAAATGTTAATAATCTCTGACTCAGGAACATAAGCAGGATTATCATCATTATTAGGCAGAGGTACTCATGATAATAGATCTACATTAGAGTGCAAGGTTCCTGCTCTATGTGTAATAGTCATCTGGCCTCTATATTTTTGTACAGCTAATTGCCATCTAAACATGTGTCTATTAGGATTTTTCATGTTTAAGAGTGACTTAACTGCACTACAGTCAGTTATTAACTCAAATTTTTGGTCTTCAAGGTAATAATGTAGCTTCTCAAGAGCCCATACTACTGCCAAACATTCAAGTTGAGTAGCACCATATTTCAATTCACTACTTCTCAGAGTATGTGAAATATAGCAGATTACTACTTCTGACATTTTTCCTTCAATAAGTTGTTTTTGATGCAAAGCAGCACCCAGTCCAATAAAACTTGCATCTGTATATAATACAAAAGGTAATTGGAAATCTGGTAATCCCAAGATAGGAGCTGTCATTAAACATTCTTTCAACTTATCAAAAGCTTGTTGTCTTTCATTATTCCAAATGAAAGCTTCTGATTTCTATATCAGTGTGCTCAGTGGTGCAGCAATTGATTGGTAGTTTTTTATATATTGTCTATAATAACAACACATTCCAAGAAAAGATTGTACATCCTTTACATTTTGAGGAATGCCAAAATTCTTTATTGCAGCCACTTTATTTTGGTCTACACATATTTGTAAGCCAGATACAATATGACCAAGCACTTTTGAAGATTCAAACCCAAATTTACATTTTTTCAATGCAAGGGTCATTTTTATTTCATTCATTTTTTGAAATACTTTCCTTAAATGGATTAAGTGTTCATCATAAGTTTTTGAGAAAACTATGATGTCATCAATGTATACCATTAACCATCCCTCAATCATTTCATTATGGAATTTTATATCCTTTAACTTCTAAAATACTGATGGAGCATTTTTTGGTCCAAATGGCATTCTGACATACTTATAAATTCCCATGTGTGTTGTTATCAACAAAAAGTTCTGTGAATTCTTTTCAACAGGAGTTTGATGGTACCCTTAATTTCCATCTAGGCAACTTATATATTTAGCACCTTTAAGGGTAGCATGTATAGAGGCAATCCTTGGCAAGGGATAATTATCATCTACTGTAAATGTATTTAATGCTCTATAATCACCGCACAGTCTTGCTTTATCTTGTTCATAAGAAATTAGCACTGACAATATTACACAATATTTTGGTGTAGTTTCAACCTTCTCAAGAACTTTCATATTCAATAACATCTTAATATTATCCTCTATGTCTTTCCTCTTCATTGGTGAAGCAGGGTATGGTTTCTTTTTAAGACTATCAGGAATATTATCCATATCACAGGTTAAACTAATCTTCATTTCATGATTTTTTACAAGGCCAAGTTCATTTGTACCATGCGCAAAAGCCATTGTAAATGCTTTAATTAATTCCAAAATATTATCTTTCTCAGCTTTACTTATCTGAGTGCCAAATGATGCTTTTGAAATTTCTTTTTCCAGAAGTTCCATCTCATTGGATTCTCTTCCTTTACACGGGGAATTTGTTACTGACTCAATGTGTAAGACTGTGTTAAAACAGTTTATTTTAAATTTCCTTTTACCATTCATGCCAATTGTAAAATTGTTATTAGCAGGGTCTAATTTCGCACCAAATTTAGTCAGAATATCATTTCCAATGATAAAACAGTTACTACAGTTAGTATTATCCATTACTACAAAGTCACAAGCTACCCTTACATAACCATGTTGGTGTTTAAAGAAAACAGCAGCTTTGTATTTACCAATGGGGTGTAGCACTGATTTAAAACCTCTCCAATTTTTACTTTGAAGTTGCTCAAGCTTAGACTTATATTCACTATCAATTTTGTGTAATGTATTAGTGGAAACAACAGAGCCAGAAGCTCCTGTGTCCAGTACTATATTAACTTTTTCACCAGAAATGATAGCTGGAACCATGATAGGTGTCATTCTAAAGTTATCAGCTTGTATATCCTTAATGATTTCAGCATCCTCAAAATTCATTAAAGATTCATTTGAGTCCATATTTAATATTGGATTTTCAAAGATGGACAAATCATCTTCCAACATACAGACTTCATTTTCATCACTATATGAGATATTGCTGTCATAATCACTTGATTCTTTACTTTTTTCTGTTTCAGTTTCAGATTCACGTTGATTTTCAACAATATTTATGTTTTTCTCAAATTTGTGACCTTTGACCCAAGGTTTGTTACACTTATAACAAGTATTTGTTTCATACTTTTTAGGTACTACAGGTGCAGTAGGTTTTTTCTGCTTCTCCTGAAGTGTTTTTGAATTCTGAGTTTTTACAGGTTCAACATTTTGTTTATAAGTGGAATACCTTGATTCATACTTATGGTTTAATAATATTTCACTGCAAACATTAATAAAGTCAGAATATTCAGTAACATTTAATGTTCTAGCTACAACAATGTCTCTGAAAGATATAGGTAATTTATATATTATCTTTTCTTTCCATAAGTTAAAATTCATATGAGGCTCAATCGCTTTTAATATTTTGTTTAAATTCATTAAAAATACCATAGGTTTGTCACCATTCAACGGATTATACCTAGTCTTCTCATAAAGTCTTTTCTGAGTAAGCCTGAATTTAGAACCTCCAAATTGTTTTTCAATAAGTTGTTTCCATTCAGCCCAAGAGTAATCTTTACCCTCACTCAAGACAGCTTTAAACCATAATAAAGCAACATCGTTAAATAAAGAAATTAATTTTGATGTTATTTCTTCATCTGGTAACTTATATGAGAATTTTAAGTTGTCAATTCTTTGAATAAAATGTTGATAATCAGAGCTGGCTTCCCCATCATAAGTTGGGTACTGATCTATCTTAGGCCAGTTTTTCTGATTGGATTTTATCTCACTAATTTTAGGTAAATTCAACAACTCATTCACTTTTGATAAATGGTCTTGTATTTCTTCCTGCACGGATTTGTGACTTAAATTTTCAGATTTGACACTACCACCAGATGGTTTTAATTGTGGTGGTATAGGGAAGGAATGAGATTCACTTTTGCCAATGAAAGGATTATTATTATATTGATTATACTTATGATTATCCTGGTTCATTAGTAGATTGGCAGTTTCAATCTCAACTTTAGTTAATCTTTGTAGCAACTCAGAGACACTTTGATTTTTCTGGGCAAAAGATAACTTTGTTCTTGATTCAGTTTTCAATAAATGTGTTTCATATAATTTTTCTAACTCACAGAATTTGTTTGAAAGTTCATTATATTTATAACTCAATGAATCATATTTAAGAGTTAGAGACAAATGTTCTTTATCTAATTCTTTGTTACGTCTTGCTAATTGAGAAATGTTTAATGTCAAAGATGAAATTGTATCACTAGTGAGCTTAACTGTCTGTTCCTCACAATCAGTCATTCTATTCCACAATGCTGAAACAATTCTATGGAAAGTTGGATTATTGTTAAAATATTCCATGTCTTCATTTTCAATTCTCTCACTCTCCTGTGAACTTCTCATCTCACTAGTAGGTGGTTGCAACTAAGGGTTAAATGTATTATCATTATAAATAGTACTGTTATTGTGGACAAAAGACAAGTCAGGTGTATCTACTCTAAAACCCAAGTTTCTTAAATCCTCCTCTATTTTTTTCACAGATTTAAAATCAATAGAATTACCTATATTGTAATTATCAGTATTATGTTCAATCTGAGAGGGTAATCTACTTACCATGGGATGGTTGCCAGTCCTGATTTTTGGCACTTTTTTCCTTTGTAAGGGTGAGCTGAGGAAGTCAGATGAGGTGGAGGATCCCTGTTGCAACTGTGGCTTGTCCACTGTTGATGAAACCAGTCCCATTTCCATTTTTCTAAGATGATTTTCTCCTGGGAGTGAGCTGACCCGCCTTGGGTAGGGGGTTGCTTATTTGACTGACTGGGATGGCCTCCCTTTAACTCTGCCAATGCCTGATTCATCTGCTGAAACCCTACCTTGAAATTGTTTTGCAATCGCTCTACCTCTTTGAACATGAGTGATTTGGATTCCTCCAACTTCAGAACCTGTTTGGCCAGGTGGGACAGTGGATCCTGAAGAGGAGGAGACGTCTTTTTTATAGTTATCTTTTTTAAGAGGGCGTCCTGTTCCTCTATACTCATGCTTTCTGCCTGGGGGTATTGTTGACCCTCCATGGTGATGTCCTGGAAAGTTTTTGTTAGCTTTAGACCTGGTGTTATAAGCAGCTTTTTCACTTACACTGTCCTGGGGAGCACTCATACTGTTAAAAATGACAATATTTTACGTCTACAAAAGGAAAAAACTCTATGGAATTAGTAGACAAAAGATATTAGCAATGTTATTACTAATAAAAAAGCAATGGAGCTTACCCTGAATTTATATCTTTATTTCTTTAAATAAATTATAAGAAAATTAGAAAAAAATCTGTTAAAAATATAATAATAAGTTCAACTAGACCTTTATAAGGGTGAATAAGTAGATTGCCAAGCTTTAACCAAATACCAATTTAATTGGGTGTTATTTTGGTGTCCAAATACCAAGTGAAATTGGGTTTATATTGGATACAGTTACTACTGTAAATACCTAATTTTTATGATAAAAAATTAGTACAATTATTTTAAGGGTTCTTTTCCACAATCACTGAGTTATTATGACCCACTAATATGCAGCAGACCCAAATATTTGGTTATTTTGAGCTGTACTAAGGTAAAAATCATGTCCCAAGGCTTATACTAAATAATAAGTAAAATATAAGGAAAGACCCCCAATTGTCAGTATATTCTAGTATATAAGTATGATATAATAGTGTTTATTTATGGTCCTACTACTTATTGATAAATGATTTAGTGATTAAACCTCAGGGGAAGACTAATAAAATAGTTATACTCAAATAAAACTCACAATACTTGGATTTAAATGCGTGCTAGTGGTGGAAAATAGATGTATAAAATATAGTTATAGCTTATATAAAGATAATATCAATTTATAATGGATTTATAATATATTTCTAAATGTTAATAATTGTATAGTAGTGTTTGTTGGAGTCGCAGTAATTGAATGATGATAAATAACTGTCAAAATCCCTTCTTACTTATACTTAAATCCACTGGAGTGCACAGACCTTCAATCCAGATGATGTCACTTCTATCCCCGGAAATTACAGCACTGTGAGGGCCCATCACCTCCCCATGGCGTCCACTTCAAGCAGTCTCAACACCCAGACCTCCAGTAAGGACCCTCCATCACTATTAATAATAACACAGATCCATACCATAAATAGAAAATCCAGATAAAAGCGGATACCATAAGGAAACAGGTAAAATAAACAATCAAAAAGAGATTTAATAAAACCAAAAGCATATAAAGGAAACAAATAAAATGTCCAAGCCCCCAATAATATCTCCAAGCATCCACATTAACTCAGAAATGTCCTTCCAACCCATAAATCCGTGAATAACCATCCAAGGAAGTAATTTTAGTTGTCCAAACTGGGTGTATGCGCCTGATATAGGTGTCTATGCTTCTATAGGCGTTGTGAGTCCACTGATTTCATCCATATGACCTAAAATAAGCAGAAAAACAAAGGTTATAGGCTATTAAGGGGCTAAAACCCACTTATATAACTAAATATACATAATATACTGCATATTTCACTGAATATGAGATTTATGTATACATATAAGCTTATGTATGACAATAATTACTTCATATCACTTAAGATAAGTATATTATGACTCCATTAACACCTTAATAAGTATTATTAGGCCATGAATAAGCTATTTAAACCACTATAAGTTATAAAATAGAATAATAGTTATATATATATATAATAAAATAATATATATTATTATTTTAACCTTATTTTTAAGATATAAGCTTAATTTACTCAAAGTTATCTTATTTTAAGCATAAGAAATACTCAGTCCTAAGGATATTTAGGCTGACAGGAGCTCTGTTGAGTGTGAGACATATACTTCCCGCGCTACTTTCCCTCTATTTATCTCTTGATTATTATTTTTAGTTATTATTTCAACTTGTCCTACTCCAACTCCCACGCCTCCTCACCCCAAAGCGGACAGGGGGCTTGTTACCCAACAATACTCCCAAGCCTGCACGGCCTGTGAGTCGATGGAGTATTTCTGCGTCAAGAGCACGGCCACATGGGGTCCTTGCCAGACATGCGAGTTTTGCCAATGGAGACGGGTGACGTGCGATGCC
Organism: Hemileia vastatrix; assembly: GCA_030280995.1. Taxonomy (NCBI): domain Eukaryota; kingdom Fungi; phylum Basidiomycota; class Pucciniomycetes; order Pucciniales; family Zaghouaniaceae; genus Hemileia; species Hemileia vastatrix. The sequence goes on from JASXTE010000001.1 coordinate 50,179,589, forward strand.
CTTTCAAAAAACTTCGACATTGAAAAACGGTTTAGCAAAACTAAATACTGGGTAATACCAAAGACCAAAGAAGTGGTAGAAGATATATGGGATGTGTTGGTTGGGGACAATCAGTCAGAAGGAGTTGATGAGGAGGTCAAGGATACCGTGGCAACCTGGGTAACCCAAGCCACAGGTAAAAAATGAGGGTTGGAAGAAGATGAGGAGGAAGTCCCCATCTCGAGGCGGACACTGAAGAAGCGACAGATGGTCTTTGAAGATGATGAGGAAGAAAAGGGAGTGACAGTGGAAGTCACATCAAAATTATTTCTAGAGGCTGATCTGGTTTTTGAAGTAAGTTTGCCTTTTATTTTTTCAAAAAAAATGTTTTACTGATGACCGTATGTTTAGAATTCAGATGTCATTGCAGAAACCGCTATGGTGGAAACCTCGATTGTGGGAGCTCCTCTTGTGGAAGCCCCTACTGTGGAAGCGGCCATTGTGGAAGCGGTGCCTTTGATCCCAGTTGAGGAGAACCAACCAAAGATTGATTTGAGGGATGACCAGGTATGGTCAAAGAAACCTTGACAGGGTTGACAAACTTGCTTTATTGATGAGTTAAGTGGTGATGTTGACAAGATTATTGATGCTGCCTCCTTCGACGTGGCTGAAGAATTACTGGAGATCGGAGAAGTAGTACCGAAAGGAGAGGAGGAGATATGTGAGAAATGCAGGAAGGAAATAAGGGTGATTTTGGAAAAAATGAAGAAATTGGTTTGAGAGAAAATACAGGAGAAGATTTAAAATGGAAGGAGAAAAAAGAAAGAAAAAGGAAAAGAAAAGTAGAAAACAATTTGTATATTTATTTATTTTATTTTGTTGTTTTAATTGAAATTTTAATTTATTTTTATTTTGGTTGTTTTAATTAAAATTTTAATATATATTTTATAAGATTTTGAGAGAAAAAGAAAAAGAAAGAAAGAATATTTAAATGCAGTTTTTTTGTTTTAAATTTTTGAAAGAAGAGAAGTAAAAAAAAAAAAAATATATAGTTGTTTGAAACGATTTTGAAATGAAAATTTAATAAGAAAAAAAAATTTTTATTCGTGAAAATTTATTTATTGAAGTTTTTTTTTTTTTTTTTGAGGAATTTTGGTTATTTGAAAGGAAAGAAAGAAAAGGAGAGAAAAAATAGTTTTGAAAAAAGAATTTGAAAGAAAGAAGTAATTTGTTTGAAGAATTTTAAAAGAGAGATTTAAAGGTTGAACTGAAGTTCGAGAACAATTTTCATGTTGCGTTTGTGAAAACTTTTGATAGTTTGAAGAAAAGAATTTTAAGGAAATAAATGTATATAGAAAATTGAAAAGAGAAGAAATGAAAAATTTAATGGAATTATTGATTTTTAAAAGGTTTTATGAATTTTAAATTTTATTTTATTTTATTTTATTTTAATTTAATTATCTATTTTAAAGAAGGTTGAAAAACTATTTTTAAAAAAAAAGAAAGAAGAAAAAAGAAGACAAAAAATAAGGAATTTTAGAAGTAAAGAAGTTTTAGATTTTAAAGAGAAAAAAGGAAAAGAGAAAGAAAACAAAAAAGAGAAGAGAAAAAAAAAGAGAATTTTAAGGTTTTGGTTTTAAAGGATATTTAAGATAAAAAGATTTTAGGAGTTCAGGGGCGTTAGAAAAATTGATGGCTGGTTCCCAGGATTTTTTGTCTGAGTCATCAAGGAAGCCTTCCCATTCCACGAGTTATTGAAGTTCCCCCTTGCGCATTCTTGAATCAAAGATATGGCTTACTTCCCATTCTAGGTGGTCTTCTATTTAGACCGGTTCTGGAGGAGGTTGGTTCCTGCCTGGGTATGTTTCTTGAGCCAGTTCCAGGAGAGATATGTGAAAAACAGGGTGAATAGCCTGTCATTTAGGAGGTAGCTAGAGTCAAAATGCAGTTTTAGAGACTTCAGAGACAATTTCGAATGGCCCCAAGCCCCTTTTGGCTAGTTTATTTGATGGTCGAGTTGTTTGAATGTTTTGTGCGTCAAGCCATACTTTGTCACCTGGCTTAAAGGGAGGAGCTGATTGTAAATGTTTATTTGCCTGTTCCTTGTACCTTCAAATCACTAATTCCAAATTTGATTTAAGTTCTTCATTGAGTCGTGATATGGTTAAAAGATAATGTTCCGCAGGATGATTAGTTCCTACATGAATTGAGTTGAATCAAGGATGTCTTCCATAAACAGTTTTGAAAGGAGATTGTTGTGTCAAAGAATGATTTGAGTTATTTTAAGCAAATTAGGCCAATGGTAACCATGTGTTCCAATCGTCTTGTTGGTAACTGACATACATTCAAAGATATTGTTCGAGGATTTGGTTGACCCTTTCCCTTTGCCCATTGGTTTCAGGATGGTAGGCTGTGAAGAGATTCCTCGTGATATTGAGTTGTTGACACAGTTGAGTCCAGAATGTGGATACAAAAAATGAGCCTCTATCTGAAATAATATCATTAGGTAAGCCATGTTTGGAAAAAACATATTCTAGAATCAATTTTGACAAATCTTCTGCTGTAGCAGTAGTAGTGGTTTTAATGAAAATCTATCTACTATTACTAATATAGCATCAAAATTATTAGAAAGAGGAAGTTGAGAAATAAAATCCATCAATAATGATTCTCAAGGTTTAGAGGGAATAGGAAGTGGTTGAAGCAATTCATGCTTCAGTTGACGGGAGCCTTATTCCTATTACATTCGTAACAAGCTCTTATATAGGCCTTGATTTCTCTGGTCATTCCTGGCCAGAAGAAATCCCTCGCTATTAAGTGGTAGGTTTTATCAAACCCCAAAATGACCAGCTAATGGAGAATCATATTGACTATTGAAAATCCATAATTTTCTTTCATTGTTGTCAGGTAAGACTACTCTTCCTTGGAAAACTAATAGACCTGATTCAATACTAAATCCTTTGGCCCCTTGCTTAGAGAGTACTTTGTCTTTTAACCCTTAACAATAATTGTCCTTTGACTGAGCTTCAAGGATGTTTGATAGTGGATTTTTAAAAGATTGAATTGTCATCAAATTAAGTTGATGAGTCATTAACATTGATTCCTTGAAAATTGATTTCACATTTGCTGGGTTCTTTTCAGCAAATGCGTCCCCCCGCTGTGGGTAAACGTCATCCCAATGTGACAAATATCTGGGACAATACAGTTCTTACCTGGGAAATAGGAGATAGAAATTGTAAATTCAGACAAAAATTCAGCCCACCTGGCTTGATGCCTGGTTAAAACTTTGGAAGACATAAAGTATTTCAAAGCATTATGGTCTGTTAGAATTTGAAAAGGACTATCTAAGCTGAGAAGAAAACAGCACCATTTTTTAAGACAGTGAATAATAACTAAAAGCTCTTTGTCATGAATTTCATAATTTAATTCTGCCGCAATGAGTTTGCGTGGCTCAAAAGCAACAGGATGAAACAATTTTGTTTCAGGATTTAATTGAGAAATGACCCCTGCAATAGCATAATTGCTAGTGTCTGTCTCAACAATTTTCGAAGCAGAAGGATCAAAGTGTCAAAGAATTGGAGCTGTGGTGAACACAGTCATTAATGCTTTGGATTCCTTTTGTGCTGTAGAAGTAAAAACAAAAGGAATATCTTTTCTAAGAAGAGAAGTAATATTGGATATAGTTTTAGAGTAATCTTTAATAAATCTTCTATAGAAATTGGCAAAACCCAGAAATCCTTGTAGTGATTTAACAGTTTTAGGCTCAGGCCATTCTAAGACTTTTTGGACATTTTTGTTGTCCATGACTCAACCATCAGTGGATAATGTAAAACCTAAAAAATTGATAGATTTAAGGTGGAATTCGCATTTATTGTGCTTGGCATAGAGACCGTGATCTCGAAGTCAATTTAGAACCTGTCAAACATGATGAATATTTTCATCTAGAGTCTTTGTGAAAATTAAAATATCATCTAAATAGACAACAACATCTTGAAAGATGTCATCAACAAAGGTTTGAAAAGTAGATGGTGTGTTACACAATTTAAAAGGCATAACTAAATATTCAAAACTACCAAATCTAGTGCACATTGCAGTCAGAGGTTCATGACCTTCTGCAATGCAAATAAGATTATAAGCGCCTCTAAGATCAATTTTAGAAAATAAATTAGCACCATTAAAAAGAGTAAGAAGCAATGACATAGGAGGAACAGGATATGCATTCTTCTTAGTGACTGTGTTGAGTGTTCTATAGTCAACGCACAACCTAAGGCTACCATCCTTTTTCTTTAAAAAAAGTACAGGGGAGCCAGTTGGAGATTTACTGGCTCTGATGAAACCTTTGGCTACATTCTCTGCAATGTAGTCTTGAAGAACTGGAGATTCTTCCTTTGACAAAGAATAGACAGGACCTGCCGGAGGTACTGGACCTATTAACTCTATCTGATGGTTGTAGGGTCGATGAGGTGGTAGCTTATTGGCCTTGCGGATTGAGAAAACATTGAGGAAATTGTGATAGATTTCTGGTAGAGTTGATTTAATGGATTCAACGTTGATTTGGTTGTCCCCATCATCTTTGAGAGAATCTGTCAAGGGAAGACCAGAATTGAGAGAGCATAATTCAATTACTTTGAGGCAATTTAAATGATCTTTGAGTGAATTCATTGAGCTAGAATGGTTAGCCAATTGATTAATTAGAGAAAAATCGGATGCTTTCAAGTCATCTGGCAGAGATTTGTCCTCTAGCAGGACTTTGTCAGGCGGGTTGGGTAACTCCCTATTGAACTCCATTGAAGAATCAGAAATATACTTAGTGTGTGGAGTGATCAATCCCCGTTTCCAATCAATTTCAGTATTCCAATGTGCTAAAAAGTCATGGCCAAGAATGGTATTGTCCATCCTTGGGGCGCCCAAGACTGATAATTCCCACTCAAATGGGGGAAAGTTCAGAAAGTTGAAAACCCATAAAACTTTCTTACTTACCCAATATTTGGGTTCCTCTGATTAGACCAAATAAATTGAAGTTTGATTGATATCTGTAAATTTCAGTTGTAACTTCTTGGCAAAAGATAAACTGACAAAAGAAATTGAACTCCAGAGTCTATCAGACAACTGAAGGGGGTATCCTCCTTAAAAAGAATGAATCTCAAGCGGTTTAAGGCAACTCCAGTCCATAAGACATAGAGGTTCTGTGCACTGGGAGGGTAAGATATTTTTCTTTGCACACAAGTAAACTATCTACTAGTTTTTGAATTTGAACTAGTACCTTCTCTTTACTTCAACTTTACACAATCTTCTAGCTTGTGCTTACCCCCACAATACATACATAACCCATTATCTGCTCGTCTCTTTCTCTCAGCTTCTTTAAGTTCCCCTTTAGCATCCAGTACTTTACTGATATCACCTGGAGTTGAGCTTTTTGGTTGAGGTTTGCCCTTTCCCTTGTTGGGTCTGGATTGAGTCAAAGAGGATTGAGTTGGCCATGGGTGTGAAGAAGGTCCAGATTTAAAATTTAGGCCTTGAGATTTGTTGGCGTATTGAAGATTTTGTAGCCGTCCTTGGTAAACAATGTCGAGTTCAAGGGTTTGATCCATTAAATCCATTAAAGTAGTCATCTTCTGACTGTGAAGATTTAATTGATCCAGAATCCTCGAAGGAAGTCCTTTTTTAAAATGATACTTGAGGGAAGCATCATTCCAACATACTCCAGTTTGAAGTGATCTGGAGTTTGAGATATATTCAGAGGCTTTACCATTATCACTCTTGCGAAGAAAATCAAGTTAAATTTCTGCGTTGTCAGTCTCGTTAGGGTCACTGAAAAACGTGAAAAGTTGGTCTTCAAACTTCTCCCAGTTATTAATAAGTAAATGGGTTTTGGTTGAAGAGAGCATGAGGAGATAAGGTTCAAACCATCTTGCTGATTTTCCAGCTAGTTATGAAGAAGTGTAAACAACCTTCAATCAGTCGTTATTGAAGATTGGAGGGTCATTATGGAACAGGAGCTTGCAGGTTTGCAAGAAGGGCCACAATATGTCTGGATGTTCTCCATCAATCTTATCAGGAGATTTCATAGAAGGAGTTTTGAATTTAGATCCCTCTGAAGACGTTGAATTTGAAAGGGTCTTCATGAAAAGCCTCATGAAGTCTTTCAGAGAATTAGATGGTCCAGTTTTCAAAGGTTGACCAGAAGGGTGTGTAGCAGAGGCAGATGGTGCCTATTGCATTGTATTCTCTCCTTCTTCATCATCACTAGAATCATCAAAATACTGTGGGATGTCTTCTACAGATTGGACTAAATGTTGCCGTTCCCTAAGGTCAAGAGGTTCCAGGGAGTGAGTGCAAAAAACAGGCCATGTGGCTGTCGGCCAGCCTCTGGCGCAAGCCCTAGTAGTAGCGCCCGTAGGAGGAGTGCGTTGAACATGTGCCATTTTAAGAATTTAGAAAACACCTGAAAAAGGACGTAGTAGTGCAAAAAATGAGAACTATGGAGAATTAGATTATACTGTCACCAGACAACCTACGCACAAAGTCAAGGGTGTTCCTGAAAGTGAGATTAAGGGAGGAGTTTAGAAACTTCTTCAAATCACAGAGGGAATTATCGAGGGAGTGATTCGAAGATGACTCAAAGGAAGAGCTACTGCTTTAAGGTAAGTTCGATAAGAATCTTAATATAATTTAAAGTAATACTAATATTCTTAGAATCTCACAAAGGGTTGTAGACTCAATAATCAAAGATTTAAATTTAGAAATGATTATTGAGAAAAGAAGGATATATATTCTAATAAAGATTTAACTTTCAGCTTTACCACTATTAACTATAAATACGTTTTATAATTTAATTCTAAAGAAACATCGAACCAAAATCCAACCCCTTTTATATCTATCACTCCTCCTTGCATTGACCTCATACCCATCCATCATTCCACACACCACAGATCACCAAAATTACACCCGTTACACCTGGAACCTCCTCACTAACATCTGTTAACCCCTTAATCCTCCACTAACCATTCCGTCCATGCTTACTACCCCTTTTTAATAACACACAGATATTTAATAAAACTTTTAGTGGAATATTCAATTGACTATTGCGCTGTGTGTTGCTTATCAAAGAAAAGCCTAAACACACTTTTGAGAATTGACTAATTTAGATTTAGAGTTTAGATTAGCGCAGTCAAACAGTGAGTACACAAAGGGAAGTAGCTATTGCTAGGTAGAATCGCTTTCTGCATTTTGAGAATGGATTTAGACCTCTGCTTTATTGATTTGATGAGCTGCTTTTGCCTCGAGTGTCATGTGGCGCATGAAAGATTACTCCCCCAAAGCTTCAGAAGCAAATTTTGCAAAAATGCAACTATCTGACAATGACACATATTCTCCAAAACCTATTTTTGACACAGGTGCAACTCATCACCTTTCAGGAAACTTAGATGAGTTAGTGTACTTCTCACCTTTAAAAACACCCATAGCATTGAAGTTAGCCACTAATGGTTCCTCACCACTTATAACAGGCAAAGGGACAATATGTTGAAGACAATCCTAAAGTACTAGCTATAGGCCTTGACCAAGGGAGTTGGAGTAAAAACAGAGAGAAAAACCCCTGTCTGTCACGAGCCACATGACACTCAAGGCAAAAGTAGCTCATTAAATCAATAATAAAGAGGTCTAAATCCATACTTGAAGGGCAGAAAGCAATTCTACATAGCAACTGCGACTTTCCTTGGTGTACTCACTATTCAACTGCGCTAGTCTAAACTCTAAATTTAAATTAGTCAATCTCTCAATAGTGTGTCTCAGTCTTTTCCTCAATAAGCAACGCACAGAGCAATAGTCAATGTAATAGTACACTAAAAGGTTTATTGAATGTCTGTGAATTAGTAAAAGGGGTAGTGGGCATGGACGGAAAGGATAGAGGAGGATTACAGGGTTGACGGATGTTAGTGAGGAGGGTCCAGGTGTAACAGGTGTATTTTTTAATGGTCTGTGGTGTGCGGAATAGTGGATGGGTATGAGGTCAATGCAAGGAAGAGTAAAGGATATAAAAGGGGTAGGGTTTTTGGTTCAACATTCTTTATAATTAAATTATAAAACATACATATATTTAATAGTGGTAAAACTTTAGTTTAAATCATTATTTTTGTATCTTTCCTTATTATCTCAGTAATCATTTCTAAATCCTAAATCTTTAATTATTGAGTTTCTAACCCTTTGTGAGATTTTAAGAATTTTAACATTACCTTTAAATTATATTAGAATTCTTCTTGAACATATCTTTAAGAATTTTAACATTACCTTTAAATTATATTAGAATTCTTCTTGAACATATCTAGAAGTAGCAGATCTTCCTTTGAGTCATCTTTGAATCACTTCCTCGAACATTTCCTCTGTGAATCAAAGAAGTTTCTAAACTCCTCCCTGCATCTCATTTCCAGGAACACCCTCGACCTTCTGTGTAGGTCTTCCAGTGACACTGTCTTTTTAGAAAAATAAGTGAGATTTACCTGTTATAGTAAATTGGTTCCTGTTTACCAAAAAGCCCCTTTTCCAATACACTTGACTGCTTGATCAGTCAAGAAAGTAGTCTCCAGACAGACTACCAAACCAAAGAACTGAAATGTAGACTAATGTCAACACCAGAGAAAGCAATAGTACTTGATGTAGGTTGCAAATCCACACCAGAGACGGCAATAATACTTGATGTAGGTTGAAAATTCACACCAGAGACAGCAATAATACTTGATATAGCTTGTAAGACTATACCAGAGAAAACAGTTGCTAAGTTAAGTTAAATGAAGAACTCACTTTACAACAAACACATCCAATTGTGGCCAGAAAACAGTGAAAACTGAGTGAGGAACAAGGATATCACCTCCGGATGGTTGAATAATAATTAGAGTTTCCCCAAACTGTCTTATTAACTATATACACACACACTAATAATTAAGAGCCCATGCACATTTACAAATCTGGAGTTCCTGGCTGCCAAATCGCATTAAACCTCCCTAGAAGCGCTTCCCAGTCCTCTAGCACTGAGGCAGGCGGTCTGCCCAATGCCAGGAAGCCCGCCTGAAGTGGCCTGACCACCCTGAAGCCAGAAAACCACCAAAAACATCGAAACTACTTAGAAAAATCATCCACAACTACTAAAACCCTTAAATCACATATTTACACTATAACAACATTGTAACATGAAATTTAGAGATAATTCCTCTCATTCCAACACTACTAAGAACAAAACCTTAAGACTTAAGGTTAGTCCATAAAACACAAAAAAGAAAATTCAACAGCAATCTTTTAAAATTAAAAATAAGAAATTATTCCCCAAATACTTAAGCTATAAAAAATGTCCTAAGACATAGAATATAATGAGAAACCGGGGCTATCAAATGGTAGCATCCAGATCCCCATAGTCTCAATATTTGCTGCGTCCTTCCAGAAAAACACCTAATTATTTAAACAATGCCATTTAAAGCAAACAAACAAAGGGCTCTGCCAATGTTCAAGACCACATCCTCCCTCCAATAGAGAATTTCAACATTCTCCTTTACCACAACCACCATTTTCAGCTTTCTCTCCAAATCTGCTAATGACATGGGCCCCTGAAAATACTGCATTGACAAAAATCTCATCTGTACCATCTCACCACTGGCTCATCCCTACAGAATCTCCTGTGATGCCTGCCACTCTAGAAAAAAGACTTGTTTCAGACCTGGTCTATTGTCCTCTGCAACGTCTTCTCCAACTCCAAAACCTGATCCACTTTTCACCAGCACCAAAAGATTCAGGCAATCTATCCTGATCCCCAGACTGGTCCACAATTTTTACCCTTCAAAAATTAGTGCCTACATTGCTACTACCTTTAGCTCTACCATCCCTGGTCCTTCCGATGGTAAGCACAAAACTTCTTTAAACTGATTTCCAATCTGACAATTTTCCAGCTCCTTTACCTCCTGACAGCAATGATGAAAATGTGGGAACCATTGAAGCAACCCCACCTAACCCATTGCCTACCATTAAGGAAAAATTTCAACATCATTCTTCTCAACAGAAGCATCTCTTACTAAACTATTTCCAATCAACTCCTGCTAGGGACCCACAGGATATTGAGAAAAGGAAGAACCTCATACACCAGTTCAAAGCCATTGCTGAACATTTTGTTACATCTCTTGATTCTCTTCTGCCTTCTGACTCTTAATTAATCTCTTCAATTCTCCAGACTTCCTAAATGTTGCCAATATCAAAAAAAACTCCTCAGTTTACATTCTTGGGGGACTGATCCTCAGTTTTAAGCCTTGGGGGACTAACAGCCCTTATTTAATAGTCTTGGGGGACTAAAAACCCACAGTTTATAGTCTTGGGGGATTAAAAACCCTCAGTTTATAGTCTTGGGGAACTAAAAACTTAAATCAAAAATACAGACCCAGAGATCAATAAATTTAAGACCCAAAGAAACAAAATAAAATTCTGGGGTAACTGTTCTACAGAGAAGCCAGCTCATCAGTTACCCCCACACTTGCCTTAACAAAATTCAAAGACTCCTCCTTGGATGCCCTCTGCCAGAATCACACCAAGTCCCATATCCGTTTATAGTCCTAAAGGACTAAACCCTTATACCATCCTCAGTTTATAGTCTTTGGGGACTATAAAATTTCTCAGTTTAAAGTCTTGATGGACTGAAAAGTTTTCAGGTTCAAGTCTTGACAGACTGATGAATAGCAAATGCGGCGCCGCCTCCATGCACAATGCTCTGCAGCCAACCTGCTGAACTTCCACTCTTTCTTCACCATATACACATCACTGATAAATTAGTTTATTCATCTCTTTGCTTCCCAAGATTGCTCTTTCACAGGTTACGGCTAGATCTCCAGTTTTTGACACATTGGACCATCCTTGCTTCACTGCTCCTAAGGAATATGCTTGAAAACAGTGCACACACATGTTCAGACCTTGCACATTCACTCTTCCTACTTTTCAGGAAAAATTCTATAACAGGGCCTAGGATTCTTGCAATTCCAAAAAGAAAAGGTGGGACAGAGCTCCCAACTACTCAATACCTCTGCCTTCACCCTCACATAAATATATATCCAGATCTCCTACCAGGTCACCAGAGCTTGGACATGCTTCTTTCTCTTTGTGTTATACTCCTTCCAGACAATACCACCATTCCATTCTTGGACCATTCCTAAAAGACCAGCTTTATCTTCTCAAGAATCTGCTTTCCTCTCAGCAACTTCAGCAAAAATGGCACCAAAGTCAGCTCCTAGGCTTCTGGACTGCTTCCAGGTGGCTCTCCCAACTTTGGGCAGCCCTCCTGCCTTGTCAGAAAACAAAAATTAGGCTCAGAACATCCAAATTGAACAAAAAAACAAC